>RJWJ010012312.1:0-42284 GCA_004363605.1 Indri indri
CAATTTGATGGTGAGTACATGTGGTGCTTGTTTTTCCATTCTTGGGATACTTCGCTTAGTAGAATGCGTTCCAACCCTATCCAGGAGTATACAAGAGGTGCTATATCACCATTGTTTCTTAAAGCTGAATAGTACTCCATGGTATACATATACCACATTTTACTAATCCACTCATGTATTGATGGACACTTGGGCTGTATTTTTTGTGTGTAGATGTCAGTATTAAATTTTTCCTGGTATTTCTGAGTATACATTTGAATTTACTGTAAACATGTAATTACTTAGAAAAGTTGTAGCTTTACATTGGTCTTTTTAAAATACAGGTCTGCATATGTCTGCATAGAGAAAAATCCATGGGTAACTATGCAACCACTGTTGAGCACAATTGAACATATAGCAAAGTTTATTTGTTTGATATACATTCTTATGTGTAATAATAAATGTGTAACATGTCATGTGGGGGAGATGGGGTTTTATAGATTCTTAAATTTAGAGCTTTATAATTTTTCAATGTTTGACTTTTATAATAAAGTATGTGAGCAGTTGTTGGCTATTTTTATGAACCGATTTTTCAAACATTTTATTAAGGATACTTTGAAGCAAATACAAAGTAACAATAGAATAATGAACCACCCTATACTGTTATCCAGCTTCAACAATTATCAACATTCTGCCATTCTTGTGTGATCTATATCTCCATTTATTCTCCACTTGATTATAATTTCCTTAAATTTCAAAATGCTAAGGGGGTACAAATGTTTTGTTACACGGATACGCTATATACTGCTGAAGTCTGGGTTTTCAGTGTGCCCATCACCTGTATAGTGTTCATTGTACCAGACATGATTATAATATTTTTAATAAATATTTTGCATAACTCCTATTTCAAGTTTCTGAATCTGCTTAATTGCAGAGCAATTAAAAGAACACTGTTACCATTTGGAATTACTTATCTATGTTAATCAGGATTTTCTCTATATTATTCAACCTAAACAAAATACAGAAATATTTTGGTTACCGAAGCTTATGTAAAATTGCAATTATCATGTATAAATCCTAATTTCAAATTTTAGTGTTCAGCAAAATAACCTTGTTTTCTGAGATTTATTGTTTTTACATTAATTTTTTTTGGAAACACTCTGTTTTTTTATTTTAATAGATTTAGGGGGTACAAGTTGAATTCCGTTACATGTATATATTGTATAGTTGTGAAGTCTGGTCTGGGCTCTTAGTGTGCCCATCAATATTAAAATTTTTTTTGAGAAAATACATAAACATTGCTTATAAAACTTCAAATAGTACAAAGAAGATACATAAAAAAGAACATCTTCTTTCTCTCCCTACCTATCCCATTTCCTCTTTTCAGAGGCCAGTTTCTTGGGAGAACCTCCAGAGATACTCTATGCATGTGCATACAACCACATATATATCAAATAACTAATATAAAAGTAAGGCAAAGCACTATTGGTAGTATACACTGTTCTATACCATGCCTTTGTTCAATTAACATGCATTTTAATGCGAAGACTGAAGACTTTCTGAAAAGATACAAAAACTGTTGGTACAGTGGGAACCATATCTCTGAAAGCATAATGTCAATGAACAAAGGGAGGAGGGAGCTAATACTTTTGAGAACTAAAAAAGGCCATATGATATTTGAGTCAAATCTTGATGGAAAAGGTTGCATGGCTGAAAAGTTGAAGATTGTTTTAAGTAGTAATACTCACCAATTCCAAACCTAATTTCTTTGGTGGTTCTACTTTTCTTCATCACAGCATATGTTAATTGGTTGGTACAAAATATCTAGAGTAGCTGCTGGTCTGTTGAAAGTCATCCATACTATGGTGAAAGGAGGCTGGAATATGAGTCAAAAGACCAGAGATCTAGTTTTAGGCAAGCTATTTCACCTCTGGGCTCTGAGGCTTCTGTTGTGCTGATCAGGATAAATTGGTAGAGATGCAGAAATGGTGAGGTCGGAAAGAACAGATTGATATATATTAGTTTGGCAAAGGCAGGGAGTTATTCAAAGAGCAAGAAGGGAACCTAGGGGGCGAGAGAATGAGGCTGAAGAAAGAAGAGCCAGGTCTAGGTCTGAACTAGTTTTTTGGGGGTAATATTTAGGGAAAAGAGAGATTAGATACTGTTGCAGTGTTGTGATGAGCAGAACTTGGGGATATAGATCAAGATTTTTGATCATGTTTATTGAGGCTCATGCGAAGAAATTCCCCTTTCACGCTTATTTCATAGAAGGCCACCAATGAATATTTGTTGAGTGAACAAACAAGCCCTTGTGGAACTTAACATTGAGAAGGAAATACAGATACTGAGCAAATGATCATGTTACGATGACTACAACAGGGAAGTATGGTGCTGCTGTATACCTGGGGAAGCCAACTTAAGTGGGGAGCAAGACAACCCAGGCCTCCCTGATCTAAAAACTGATTAGGAGTTGGCCAGGTGACAAGAACAGGAGTGTCCCAGGCATAGGAAAAAGTATGTGTGAAGGCCTCAGAATGAGTGTAATAGGGTATTTGGGGGAAATGAAAGAAGAGCAATATGGCTGGGGCCTAGAGAGGAAGAGCTGGACACAGGTGGGCCCATGGGAGGTATGGTAAGCCTCAGGATTGGGGGCTTTACCCTAAGGTAAAATGGAATGCTTTCGGCAGGTATAGTGAGGTGATTAAGTTTGTGTTTTTAAAAGACCTCTATAGATGTGGGGGAAATGGATCACAGGTGGAGAATGGAAGACTTGGAGAAGTAGGGTGAGGCAGAGATGATCTAGGGAAACTGGCTAAGTAAGTAAGGATAAGAGTGCAGGCCAGACCTGTAATTCCAGCACTTTGGGAGGCCAAGGTGGGAGGATCATTTGAGGTCAGAAGTTTGAGACCAGCCTGGGCAATACAGTGAGACCCCATCTCTTCAAAAAATAAGAAAAATTAGCTGGGCGTGATGGTGTGGACCTGTAGTCCTAGCTACTTGGGAGGCTGAGGCAGGAAGATCACTTGAGCCCAGGAGTTCAAGGCTGCAGTGAGCAATAATAATAATGGTGCCACTGTACTCCAGCCTGGGTGACAGAGTGAGATCCTGTCTCTATAAAAAAAATAATATAAATAAAATAATTTTTTTACTTAAAAAAAAATAGTGAGACCCCATTTCTCTCTCTAAAAAAAAACAATGCAGGCCAGAGGCGATAGAGGATTGGCTGGAGGGGATGGTAGGTCAAGAGAACAGTGGAATAGTGGTAGACTCATGAGAGATTTGGGAACTAGAGTAGTTAAGATACAGTGATTCACTGGCCTTGTTGGAAGGGAGGAGGCAGCCAAGATGACTTCCAGGATTTTGATTTACTAAATGGTCATACCATTTACTGAAATAAAGAAAAACTACAAGAGGATCCAGCTGCTGCTGGTGGGTGAGTGGTGAGGGGATATTGAATTCAGCTGTGGAGAAGGTTTGTAAGCTATACAAGACGAGATGCCAAGCAGGCAGTTGAATACATAGCAGTGGGATGGTCACTGGAATTCTGAGCAAAATGCACTATCAGTCTAGGGAGTGAATGCAGTGAGAGGCGTCGATAGGGTCCTGAGGTGCTCTCACTTTTTAAAGGTTAGATTGAGAAGGAGCCAGCAAAAGTGACCAAGAGAAGAAGAACACCAGGAGTGTGCAGGGCCATGGAAGGCCTTAATGAAATGGTCTAAGATGAAAGTCTAAGTGAAGCAGCTGTTAGATTACAAGTAGAGAACATCACTCAGCAATTTAAATTCTGGTAATTCTCCCCTTTTATTAGAAAATCATGTATCGACATTTCTTGGGGAAAAAACACCTCCCCAAATCCCACTTTAAAAATGACTATTCTATTTTCATGTCAGTATATTACCCTCTAGTATTTTATAATGTATAAATATTTTTTGCATTGTTATAATTACAATGGATGTATAACTTTGATGTTTTCCATTTTAAAGTAAAAAGAATTTGTGATTTCATAATTATCATTTTAGTGGCTGTATAATGTTACATTCAGTGACATTTTAGAGATCTGTAAGAAGGTAGGGCTGATTCTATGAAAGCTACAGAAGAAAAGAAAAACCAAGAAGATAAGCATTTTCTCAAAATCTATCTTCCTTTATTATAGCAGGATCACTCTAAAGAGTTAAGAAAGGCCAGGCGCGGTGGCTCACGCCTGTAATCCTAGCACTCTGGGAGGCCAAGGCGGGCGGATCATTCTGAGCTCAGGAGTTCGAGACCAGCCTGAGCAAGAGCAAGACCCTGTCTCTACCAAAAATAGAAAGAAATTAATTGGACAGCTAAAACATATATATAGAAAAAATTAGCCGGGCATGGTGGCACATGCCTGTATTCCCAGCTACTCAGGAGGCTGAGACAGTAGGATTGCTTGAGCCCCAGGAGTTTGAGGTTGCTGTGAGCTTAGGCTGACGCCATGGCACTCACTCCAGGCAAGAGAGTGAGACTCTGTCTCTAAAAAAAAAAAAAAAAAAAAAAAAAGAGTTAAGCGAGCAAATGAGCTCCTATCAATAATTCTGTTCTGAAGTTTAAATAAGTACACACCAATCCCAGTATGTTGCTTCTTGTCTACAACTTTATACAGTCACATTTCAACCTTGGAGTGAAAATGGAAAATTTGAATTATATCCTAAGAAGAGCAGGGTTAAACTGGAGGGAGATGTGTTTATTTTGTTGATCCTTGAAATACAAGGACTCTCTCCATAGATAAACTAGCAAAGTAGAAACCAATATATCACCTTGATGCACATTGTTTCCTTTGAATCTTCAATAACAGATAATGGAGTCAAGGGCAAGAGTAAATGATGCTTTTATTCATTGCCATTAAATCTTAAAAACAAACTGAAGAGCTCTAAGGTATCCAAGTATCCAAGCAGGTATTTTTTTTTTTAAGCTTCTTTGATGATTTCATACTTTCAAAGCTTAAGATTTACAAGTCTTCGCAAACATCCTTCAGTACAAAAGGGGCTGAACTGGGTAATACCTGCTTCAGTTGAAGTGCTCTCATTTGTTTAAAGTTAAGCCCTAAACTGAGGAGTGAGGTGGGTGATCACATAAGTTGAAAAAGAAGTATTTTCTGGAGCTGCAGGGTTTGAGTTTCTGTAGGAAATGTAACTAGAAACAAAAGGTGAACTGGCTCCACCAGATCTCATGACTAAACCAAGAACATTTTTTAACTCTTTTATCAGAGGAAATCAGTTGATCTAATGAAATCTAATGAGACCTGCTGGAATCAGTTCTTTACCACAGAAAATCTAAAACCTCTTGCCAACAAAGAAGTCTCTAGTTTGGTGATATCAAAAGTTATTGATCAGGGAACGTAGGACACTAGGGATGCTGGACTCCCTTTGGTATAATTCAGTAAATATGTACTGAGCTCCTACTTTGTGCAAGACAAAATGCTACATACAGCTTCCATGACATCCTTAGTTAAAGGCGTATCTTCCCTCTTATCTGTTGTTTTAAGATCAGACTTAAAACAGATCCTCTCTTCATGGATCTTGTTGGCAGTTTCCTGTATGTTCCTATCTTGTGAGAAGCTGTTTTTGTTCTCACTCCAGGTTGTAGGGGACGGTTAGTGATGTCAAATCTATCCAAAGCACCAGGCAACTTAAGGCAGGTTCCTGGGCTAAGAGCTTGGGGCCTCTCTCCGTGGTAGGGGAGGGGAGAGGAGAAAGAAGAATGGATAAATAAGGAGAGATGTGGGCCTCTGAATCACATGGAGACTCTGTTGAGCACCTTCTACACACCACATTCTTATTTAACCCCTGGTTAATAATCACAACTGTGTGAAGGAGACGGTTTTGTTTAACTGCATTTGACAGACAAGGAAACTGACTAGTGACCTACCCAAGGTCACAGAGTAAGTGGATCTGGGATCTGGGATCTGAATTTCCTCTCTAGGTCTTCAAAGGCTTTCTACCACAGTGCACAGGGACCTACTAGGATTTCAGGTCCAGAGTGGATCATCCTGTGCCTCCCACTCCTACATTTTTACAAGATGAAATCTGTCTAGAATGCACATCTAATAAGCAGGAAAGGGAAAAGAGGCCATGGACAGGCATTTCATAGCCAGAGAGGTGAGAGTGTAGGGTGTGGGTCAACCTTTTGTGTGTGTGTGTGTGTGTGTGTGTGTGTGTGTGTGTGTGTGTCTTGATGAGGAGCCCCTTAGGTCATTTTAGAACTAGCACCTACCTTCCTGAGTCGTTGCCCATACTACAATGACTTGTTTCTCCACTGGACAAAAATATGGCTGGCTGGCCCAGTTCTGTCTCAAATAATGATTGGGAGGATCAAATAAGGCCCGCTGTAAACTACAGCACATTACAAACTGGTGAGGTAGCAGACATCTTTCCAAGGTATCAGGAACAGTGAAGTATCTGATTAAATTCTTGATTACGTGAGATACAGGAGGGAAGCAATAACATTTGGTAACTGAACTGTATAGATACTATCAAAAATCGCATTCTAACCAGCAATTTTAATCTGAGATTTGTCTCTTTGGAGAGCTTTAAAAAATAAGAAAGAAAAGGAGAGGGGTGTAAAATGCCAGGAAAATTAATTCAATTTCTTCTCTTTTGAGCCCTGCCCATAGGTAGAGGGAATTAGGACAGAACAAAAAAATTAACAACAACAAAAAAACCCAGAAAGAGACGCGCGTACATGTTAATACACAGTTAAATACTGCGGTAAGGAAATGAGTTATGCAGAAAATGCTTCAGATTACCCCTGGGGACGGCTCTGGTTCTGGACATTCCCTTTGGCAACATTCCAGAGTCTGAGTCCCCAGGACTCCCCCCAGTGGCAAGGGGAAGACGCGCGTGCCCTGGCGCACGCGTACACGTGCACTCACTTGTACACACACACGCGAGCACATTACACATACACACGGCCCGTTTCCTCCGCTCCTCCTCCCCACGGGGGGCGGGTCTCTTTCTCTTTAAAGAGCAGACGGTCTTCGCACACACCCAGGCTCTCCAAGGCCCCGGGGGCTCGGGACCAGAGCTGCTCGCAGCCAATGGGCGCAGTGGAGCGGCTCGTGCGCGGCTGACGCTACACCAATGGGAGCTGGCGGGGGGCGGGGGCAGCGGAGGAGACACTATTGTTGATGAGGAGCAGCGGCGGCGGTGGCGCCTGCACCACCTCTTTGCTGTTGGCCGCGGCCCGGTCGGCCCCCGCACCCCGGAGTCCAGCTTCGTCACCTTGTCGCAGGGGCCTTCCCTCCGGCCCCAAGAATCGTCCCCCTGCAACCCAACAACAAACCCCCCCGTCTCGCCCAGTCACCGGGGAGTGGGGGGGAACCATGTCCCAGCGGGTGAGGCGCAATGGGTCCCCCACGCCGGCCGCCTCCCTTGGGGGTGGTGCGGTCGCCACGGCCGGGGGACCCGGGAGCCGCCTGCAGCCCATGAGGGCGACGGTTCCGTTCCAGCTGAAGCAGCAGCAGCAACATGGCAGCCCCACGCGGAGCGGCGGCGGCGGCGGCAACAACAACGGTGGCTGCTGTGGAAGCGCCTCAGGCCCCTCAGGCAGCGGCGGCGGGGGCCCGCGCACTGCCTCGCGCAGTACGAGCCCCACGCGCGGCGGCGGGAGCGCGGCGGCGCGCACCAGCCCCACAGTGGCCACGCAGACGGGCGCGTCCGCGACGTCCACGCGAGGCACCAGCCCCACGCGCGGCGCCGCGCCCGGGGTTCGCGGGAGCCCCCCACGGCCGCCGCCACCGCCGCCGCTGCTGGGCACGGTGTCGTCGCCTAGCTCATCGCCCACCCACCTGTGGACCGGTGAGGTGAGCGCAGCCCCACCCCCAGCCCGCGTCCGGCATCGGAGGAGGTCCCCGGAGCAGAGCCGAAGCTCCCCGGAGAAGAGGAGTCCGAGCGCCCCGGTTTGCAAAGCCGGTAAGTGCTGGGGGTCGCGCCGCGAAGGGGGAGGCGGCGGCGGCGGCGGGACTGGGTTCTGGGCGCGCGCTGCTACCACGCGGGGACTGCGGCGCTGCCGCGGAGTGCTGGGGGCCGGGGGCGGGGCCCGGGCGGTGGGGACCCGGGCAGTGCGGCCCCGCCTTTCCTGGGCCTGCCCCGCGCCCGGTACACCGCGCCCCGCTCGCCTCCTTGGTCCCTCGGCCCGCCCCGCGCAGGTCCCTGGCAGCGGAGGTGCAGCCGCTAACCTTGTGTTTGGGCTGATAGGTGTTAATTATAAACCTGGGGTTCTGGCTTTCCGCTGGTGACTGCTTACCTTACCTCCTTTGAGGATGAGGCTAGGAGTGGTTTGTCACTTTGTTTTAGGGACATGATTAATGTCAGTATAGTACATGTCTGCTGCTAAGTATTTCTGTTCCACAAAACAGTTTCAGATCTGGGGGGACTGACTGCATTAGCAGTGGCAGATTTAGATCACTGAAGAGACGTGAGGCTGGTGCGTTTTATTTCCCAGACTTGGTAAATGGGTAGCAAGAAGTGAGAATTAAGTTAAAAAAGATTCCTTTGGAAGGTTTATGGGCTTTGTTTGAAGCTCTGGGTGTATTTCTGTTGTACTGATTTTGTGTTTTGAATGTAGAAAAAGCAAGATATAGTGTTTGTCTCCATCTTGTTATTGTTTTAGGGACCTAAAATTCTTCGTGTTTCTGTTTATCTGGGAACTTTCTTGGGAAAAAGAAAATGAATGGAACTGTTGGATTCACAAAGAGTAACTTAAAAGAGAAATTCAAATTGTGGGAGGTGGAAAGGGATAAAATTTATTTAATATCATGCGGTTGCCTTCGTGTCAGAATCTGGTGAAAAATAAATGGGTGGTTTTTAGTTATGTATTAATTTTGCCAACATATACCTTTGTCTTTCCCTGTCTGGCGAATTTCTGTTAGAATCTCTCAGGCAGAATGGTTGGAAATTCCAGGAAACTTAGAACAGTACTTCCAAACCAAATAAGTCAGGTGAAGTAGTTTTAGAAATGGAGGGAGTAGGATGAATATTTTTTACTATTTATTTTATGAAAGGTTTTAGACAATACTTTTTGAGAAGAATTGCCCTGAAAAATGCGAATAGTGCTTTCTTTTTCTTTCCTTTCTTTTTTGATGAATAGTATTTTCTAATTAGAACTGGAGTACTGTTTTAAACCTTTTGAGAATGCAAAATGCTTTTTAGAAACCATGATTGTCAGAAGTACTAGACCTCCCCTTCTCCCTCATAATATCTATCACCTACTCAACTCCTATGTAGCTGGTGATTGTCATACAAGATGTCATTTTTTTTTTTTTTTTTGAGACAGAGTCTCACTCTCTTGCCTGGGCGAGTGCCGTGGCGTTAGCCTAGCTCACAGCAACCTCAAACTCCTGGGCTGGAGCAATCCTACTGTCTCAGCCTCCCGAGTAGCTGGGACTACAGGCATGTGCCGCCATGCCCGGCTAATTTTTTCTGTATCTATTTTTAGCTGTCCAATTAATTTCTTTCTATTTTTGGTAGAGATGGGGTCTCGCTCTTGCTCAGGTCTCGAACTCCTGAGCTCAGAACGATCCGCCCGCCTTGGCCTCCCAGAGTGCTAGGATTACAGGCGTGAGCCACCACACCCGGCCTTGCAAGATCTCATTTTAACCCCCACAATAGCCTTTAGAGAGGATAAATAACAAGTGGCAGAGTTGGTATTTGAACTCTGGTTGGTTGTATTTCAAAGACCATGTCTTTAAATTATATCAAGGAAATAGCTTCATGATGTGTGAAATAGAACCTGGGAAATCTATAGCACACCAACATTACATGCACTTAGTTTTTGTTTGTTTTAGAGATAGGGTCTCTGTGTTGTGCAGGCTGGAGTACAGTGGCATGATCATAACATGTACTTAATTTTTGAAGCAGCTCTCTATAGATATCTTCAAAAAAATTGCTTCAGTCCTTCGACCTTCTGGAGCCAGCATAATGTTGTCAAGTGAAGGGAAAGGAGAGTTGCTTAAGTGAATAGTAGAGGTGGAGGAAGGAGGCAGGCTCCCAGTCTGATAACAGAATCTGGCTATCCTGTCAACTATTTAACACTCAAAGCAGAGGAGCAACCTGAGGAGAACTGGGTTAAATTAAGTATTGGCAATGTGGAAGAAGGTGCTCTTTTCCTCTCATTCTCGGGGAGGGGCTCTATTTCCTGGGGTCTCAGGCTCCTCATGTGCTCGTTCTGCATGTGCTCTAAAGCTTCCCTTCCAAAGACCTATCATTCCATAGAGTATTTGCTGTAAAATTAATCATCTTCATTAGCTCCCCTCCAAACAAATAGAAAAATAGAAACTTATTCTTCTAGTGTAGCACTTTCAACTAGTTGTGAGAGATAATGCCTGTTACTAAGTCGTGCTCAAGTGTATTCTTGTTTGATACTAGTGAACATCCATGCAATGTGGAACAAAATGTTTTCGGATTTCAGGTGTTCATAGCAAACACAAAAAAACCCCGTGATTAAATGATTTCTTGTTTTTGTATGACTAAATATGGTAGGAGAGTTTTTGCAATCTCCAGACCCCCTTTTTGATTAATGGGAGGTTACCACCAGTTTGCAACCTCAATGAAATATAAAAATCCTTACTGGAGAGGGCAAGAATCTATGCAATGTAGTTCTGTAAAGCCCTTACTACTCTAATTCTAGGATCCATCTAGATCAGGTTGCTGGCTTCTAGGTGTCTTACCAGATGAGCTGGATGCCATAACCTTTGCTAGGGATCCAGTATCTCAAAGTTTCTAAGTTGATAGTCAACAGGATCCCCTACCTACCCAGTTGCTTTATTCTTCGGGGGTTAGAACTAATCATTGGCTGATCCAGAACTTCCTTCTCTTGGCTACTATAAGGTAATCGGAGTACCCATCCCTGACGGATTTTAAACTTCCCACCTTCAGTGCCTGCCATCTCCACAGCAAAGCTGTTTGTCATTAGGAACCGAGATATGCTTAGAGAAGGTAACTAGGCAACAGTGTTAAGCGTGAGGTTTGTTTTTGTGCCTTCCCTCCTTTTACTGACTTTGTCTTATTCAATAAAATGTCAGATATGTTAAAAATGGAGAGGTAGTATAACGTAGAGGTTAGGAGGATAGGTTATGAGTAGATAGTCTGGGTTTAATACCTGTGTTCTGCCACTTAGAAGCTATGTGATATGGGGAAGTGAGTACCTTTCTAACCTTTAGTTCCTTATCTATGAAATGGGTGATAATATACTTCGTATGATGGTAGAGATTTAAATGAGAGAACATTGAAAAATTCTCAGCACAGTACCTCAGTATAAAAGTTAGCTGTTGTGTAATATATTTGTTTTGCTTGTAGTTTTTGTGGATGTAACATAAATTGCCAGTGTAGGCTCAGTTTTCATGGTTGTATGAAGTTTCAAATTAGAGATGAGATTGCCTGTGAACATCGAGAATGGTGTTTCTCAGAGTGTGGTCTGTGGTTCATCTGTATCAGCATTACTTAGGGCGTGTAGTATAATACAATAGTATGTTTGATCTTTGTCCATAGTTCTTGCACTGAGCTCCTAAAGCCCTTGTAATGTCCAGAATAATAGGAGTGTCTTTTGTTATTCATAATAAACCAGTTTCAATCACACCTGGGTCTATGCTAATGAAGTGACTTAAGGTGGAGCCTCTATTAAAGTTGGTGCAAAAGTAATTGCGGTTTTGGACTGAATTTTAAGTCATTATAACTAGGCCCAAACACATCTTTATTAATCAAAATAAGAACTGTTGTAATCAATGCATTTTTGTCAACAAGAAATAAGTTTGTTTATTCCTGTAGCATAAAAATCTGTGCTTCGGAATGCCACAAACTCTTGGAAAGCATTTTATGCATTTTGCTGGTTGTGGAAGTGTTTCCCCTGCAAAAAGTTGTGGAGATGCTTGAAGAAGTGGTAGTCGGTTGGCGAGACGTCAGGTGAATATGGCAGATGAGGCAAAACTTTGTAGCCTGATTCGTTAAACTTTTGAAGTTGGTTGTGTGACGTTTGGTCATATGAGGTTTGGTAGGGCGTTGTCATGGAGAATTGGGCCCTTTCTTTTGACCAATGCCTGCTGCAGGTGTTGCAGTTTTCGGTGCATCTCATCTGTTTGCTGAGCATACTTCTCAGATGTAATGGTTTCTCTGGGATTCAGAAAGCTGTAGTGGATCATACTAGCAGCCGACCACCAAACAGTGACCATGACCCTTTTTTGGTGCAAGTTTGGCTTTGGAAAGTGCTTTGGAGCTGCTTCTCATCCATCTGCTGAACTGGTCGTTGTCGGTTGTCCTATAAAATCCACTTTTCGTCACACATCACAATCCGATTGAGAAATGGTTCGTTGTTATGTACGATGAGAGAAGACGACACTTCAAAAACGATGAATTTTTTGATTTTCGGTTAGCTCATGAGGCACCCACTTACGAGCTTTTTCACCTTTCCAATTTGCTTCAAATGCTGAACTTCAGCAGCTTCTTGTGTAGCTGTAAGAGGATCACCTTTGATGATTGCTCTCAGTTGGTCATTGTCAACTTTTGATGGCCTGCCACTGTGATCCTCATCTTCAAGGCTCTGGTCTCCTTTGCAAAACTTCTTGAACCACCACTGCACTGTACATTTGTTAGCAGTTCCTGGGCCAAATGCATTGTTGATGTTGTGAGTTGTCTCTGCTCCTTTACAGCCCATTTTGAACTCGAATAAGAAAATTGCTTGAATTTGCTTTTCGTCTACCATCATTTCCATAATTTAAATGTAAAATAAACAGCAAGTAATGTCATTAGCAAAAAAAAAAAAAAATAAAGTGAGAAATGCGCACTAAAGTGATGTATAACATAACCACATTTATTTACGAATGTATTCCAGTATTCAAAGGGCAAATTTCAGTAATGCTAGAACTAAAATTACTTTTGCACCAACCTAAATAGTTAGTTAGCCTCAGAAAGACCAAATGATTGGAGGGTTAGAACTTTGAGCCCAGCCCACAGATGTCCAGGAAGGAGAGTGGGAGGGCTGGAGATTAAACTTTATAAAAACCTTTGAACAATGAGATTTCAAGGGTTGATGAACCAAAGGTGCTGGGAGAGTGGTGCCTGGACAGGGTATGGAAACTTGATGCGTCCCCTCCCCCCGTACCTTGCCCTGTGCATATCTTCCATCTGGCTGTCATGGGTTTTATCCTTTATAATAAACTGGTAAACGTAAGTAAAATGTTTCTCTGAGTTCTGTGAGCCATTCTAGCATATTTTGAAAACTTAGGAGGGGGTCATGTGAACCCTCAGTTTAGAGCCAGTCAGTCAGAAGTACAGGTAGCCTGGGACTTGGCAGTTGGCATCTGAAGTTGGGGCAGTCTGGTGCGACTGAGCCCTTAAGCTGTGGGGTCTATGCCAAGTCTGGGTAGTGTTAGAATTGAATTGTTGACCATCCATTTGGTGTCTGGAGAACCAGAAAATTGGGAGTTGGTATTGGAAAACACCCCAGGATACTTGTTAAAAATGCAAGTTTTCAGGCCCTACTCCAGGCCTTGAAAGTCCTCCCTCCACCACCCACCCTGTGATTTTGGTGTATTCTAAATTGAAGAAAGGTGGCTAGAAGCTCCCAAGGAGGGTAAATAGTTTGAAAACTCATTAGAGAAAAAGGCATTAGTACAGTGTTGGAGTTATTTTTGCAGTGTGTGGCTGATATGTAGATAGCAAGTTGTATTCTTGCTAGTTTCCCCCTTACTTTGGATGTATTAAGTTGTGTATGAATTTGGTTGTTTATTAGGGTGTGGGAATGCCAAGAGCAGCAATGGGAGATGAACTTCTCTGAACTAATAGAGTCAGGAAGCAGGGTACCAGAACTTCATGTTTGTGGTATCTTTGATATCTCGTTTCTAGTACCTTGTGAAATACCACTCTAAGATTTCAGTGTTTGTCTAACATTTGGAGGATTGCTGCTAACTTCATACCTTCAGGGGAATCCTTTTGGCTTATGATGTCTGTATTTATCAATTGAAGATTAGGCAAAGTAGAACCTTAGTTTTATGTTTTGGCTAGTAGAATTTACATTTAATTAAGTTCAATTCTTTAAGCTTTGATTGAACTACTCTGTGTTATGAACTGTGCAATATAAAGATGTAAAAGACACAGGGAACCCTAGAGACTCAAACTAGCCATGTAAGACGGTATACATAAGGGTATCTGATGAGTGCCCTGGGCTCAGAATGGATAATTCAACAAGGAATGGGTATAGAAGTTCTCAGAAAAGATGGATTTTGAATAATGTCGGAAAGGGAGGAATAGAACTTTGCAGTTGGATCTTAGATTTGTGAAAATATACATATGATATTCACTCCTTTATGGCTTAAAATACAGGGTGTAGAATGTTGGAGAGGGCAGAGAGGGAGCAGTAGAAACAAAGTAGAAAGATAAGTTTTCAGAATGGCCTTGGCCTTGAATAGAAGATACGAATTTGAATGTATTCCATGGTTGATATTATAGTATGTACTCTGGGCCGGGGGAGGTGGCTTATGCCTGTGATTCTTGTATTATGGGAGGCTGAGGTGGGAGGATCACTTGAGGTCAGGAGTTTGAGATCAGCCTGAGCAAGAACGAGACCCTGTCTCTAGCAGAAATAGATAAAATTAGCTAGGTGTGGTGGCACATGCCTGTAGTCCCAGCTATTGGGAAGGCTGAGGCAGGAGGATCACTTGTGCCCAGGATTGGAGGTTGCAGTGAGCTATGATTTTGCCACTGCACTCTAGGCGGGGACCACAGAGCGAGACTCTTGTCTCAAAAGAAAAAAAAAAAAGTATTTGCTCTGGTGCGAGACTGCCAGAGTTCAGATCCTGGCGTTGCCATTTATTTACTGGCCGTTTAACTTTAGGCAAGTTCACCTCACTCGTGAAAATGGGATATTAACGTACTTACAATAGAGGATTGTTGCAAGGATAAAATCCTTATAATCTGTGCATGAGGTATAGGAATCTCTCAACATTAGGTATTTTCATATTATATCATCATTTTCATCCAAGGCTTTTAGACATTAAAAGTCAATTTATTAGTAGTAGATGTGTGTGTATATATTTAGAATGAGTAGAGTGTGGATTGAGATGGGAGAAACTGGAGGATGGTAACTCACAAAAGGCATTGAGCATCTGAATTTAGGTGCAGTGGCAGTGGGAATGGCAAAGATAAAAGAGATTGAAGAAATTGCAGTTTGGTTAACTGTTGGATGTAGGGAATTGAGGATGATAGTTTGGATGGTGGCACTAATTGGTAACACATGGGGGAGAGCAGGTTTGGAAAACAAGCTCAGTTTTGAACATACTTGCTTTGTGCTCTTAGGAAATTCAGATAATTTTCTAGATCGTAGCAAATAACACTGATAGAACAGGGATACAGTTTGAAAGGGGGGTAACAATTGGGACTCATTCACTGCAGTTCAGTAAGTATTCATTTAACATGTCCTTCATGCGAGGTATTTGCATATATATGGACAGCACTTGGAATAACTAGTCACTAGGATGAATAAGATGATGGGGGGAGAATGCTGAGGATAGAACTCTGGGAGAAAACAGGCATTTTAAGGGTAGAAAGAAAAGCCAGCGAAGGAAGCCTGTGAATGTGGTAGGAGGAGAAATGATAGAACAGTGTTGGGAAGCCAAAAAGAAAGATTGTATTTCAAGAAGGAGATGCTAAAGATTTTTAAATGCTGTGAAGAGAACAAGTAGGCTGAATCTGGAGAATAGGCTTTTGAATTTGACATTTAGGTCAGTTGAATTTCTCTGAGAGAAAGTAGTTTGAGTATCATGTTGGGGGCACAAATCAGATTATGAAGTGGTGAGTGAGAAAGTAAAGGTAATGAATATAAATTACTCTTATGTCAGTGAAAGGAAGGAAAGTGACAAAAACTGGATGAAAGATTGTGTTAAGGTTAATTTATTTATAGGAGGGGGGAAAACTTCAGCATGTTTATAGGTTTATGAATCCTTTTCCTAAACAAGAATCCTTCTCTTGAACTGCAAATAGATGGAGCAAGATTATGGAAAACATGAAAGGCAGCAGGATCCAGTACATGATATAGTTTGGAAATCTCAAGAACAATTAAGGACACTTTCTCTTAGGATGGGAAGAGGTAAAGACAATGATAGATAACTCAGCAATAGAAGGGAAGGAAGTTGAGAAAGTCAGCTACTTCCATCTCAAACTACTTCAGATTACTTGAAGACAAAAATAGCATATGTGTCCTTAGTACATTTTTTAGTTTAAATTTTATTTTTATCAAACTACATTTGCCTAATTTAAAATGTCAAATAGCACTAAACTTATAATCAAATAAAATGTTTCCCTGCCACATCTCTCTCCACTCCCTCTTCCTGCCCCCTAGATACAACTGCCTTCAACTCTTACTGGTTTCTTTTGGTGTTTACATACACATTTCTAAATAATATGTTTATACTGCTGCTTCAGGATTTTTTTTCATTGTTATGTATTATATAGTAATTTCTTTCTTTTGGTTTTTTTTTTTGGTAGAAACAGGGTCTTGCTATATTGCCTGGGCTGGTCTCGAATTCCTGGCCTCAAGCAATCCTCCTGCCTCGGCCTCCCAAAGTGCTAGGATTACAGGTGTGAGCCACCATTACCTTTTTTTTTTTTTTAAGACAGAGTCTTACTCTGTCACCTGGGCTGGAGTACAGTGGCATGCTCATAGCTCAGTGCAGCCTCCAACTCCTGGCCTCAAGCAGTCTTCCTGCCTTGGCCTCCCAAAGCTCTGGGATTATAGATGTGAGCCACCAGGCCCAGCCCAGTGATTTCCTAGTATGGAAAATGTACATTTAACACCCTAATTGCCATTCTTCTCAGTCCTCCCATTGTAATTATAGCACTCTTTTGGTTAAATATTAACGTTTAAATTATTATGACTCTGTAAATATGTTTACAGCAGAACCTTGTGGTATACTACAGTTATATTTCTTTTCTTTGTAACTTCTTGTGCTTCATGAAGTTAAAATTGCTTTTTGTTTGCTTCATTTTCTATGTACCTATCACAAATTCATGCCCAAACTTCTGATAATGGAAACTTTCTTTTAAATATTTAAAAACATATCAGGTAATTTTTCACTTTTGCTTTTTTCCCTTGGAGATATCCCTTCTAGAATCCTTCATTCGTCTATCCAAACTGGCTCATTGATCTTAGGTCTGTGGCATAGCTATTGTCTTGAAACTTCCCTGGTAATTCCCTTCAGCTCTCTCCTGTTTTGGATACCCTAATTTCTGGATCTTGTTTTGCTGGAGTGTATTCTTCAATAATTTTTTTGAGACAGGGTACATGGGAGATATATTTTTTTTAAGACCTTCAGTGTCTGCAAATACATCTTTAAGCTTGTTGATTTTACTGGGTATAGAATTGGAATTCTACGTTGGAATAATTTTTCTGCTGTGTATTGAAAGCACTTCATGTTCTAGCTTCTGGAATTGCTGTTGAGAATTCTGATGCCATTCTGATTCTTAATCCAGTGTGTGTGTTTGTGCGAGATTTCTCTATGTAGTGTTACCACTATTCTAAAACAAGGATTGCCTTGGTATGAGGTTTGTGTGTTTTTTCTATTTGTCGTACTGGTTACTCTGTGGGTTTTTTCCAGAAATCTAGAGACTCTTTGTTTCTGAGGATTTTTCTTCTGTCATTTCTCCTTTTTGTTGTCTTTGTTTTCTCTTTTTGGAATCCTTGTTATCCAGATGTGGCACCTCTTTGATTTTTAAATTTATGTCCTGGTTCTATCTCATTATCTTGTTCGTTTTTTCTTTTTAGCAGATTTATTTTTATCTGTATTCTTTTTATTGATTTTTACATTTTGGCCATCATATTTTCATTTTTCAAGAGCATTTACCTTGCTTTCTAATTGTTCCTTGTCTTGTTAATGCCTTCTAAAAATGTTTATAAAAGGCATAAATACCCTCAAAGCTTTCTTTTGCTTTCTTCATTGTCCTCAGAGGCTGGCATGCTCGCTCCCGCTCTCTCTTTTGCTCTCGCTCTCTCGCTTTTTTTTTTTTTTATTTAAAGAACAGGGTCACACTCTGTTGCCCAGGCTGGAGTGCAGTGGTGCGATGATAGCCTCAACCTCCCGAATAGCTATAATAGAACTAGAGATGCACACCATTATGCCTGGCTAGGGGTCTCAGGCAATCCTCCTGCCTTGGCCTCCCAAAGAGGGATTGTGGGATGAGCCACTGGGGGTCTTTGTCTTTCCGGTTGGAAACTTTCTTTAGTTTTCTATTAATATTTAAATGAGACACTAAAATGCTGATTAGATGTTCTGTGTGTCTGGGTTGGGCTGGTAGCTTAGAGGATCTTACCACAGAATGATGATGAAGGGACTCCCACCTGTAAGTTTTTTCTTCTCTTAGGCCAGTTTCCCCAAGGAAGAATATCATGCCTAAAGTATCAGTATCATGCCTAAAGATATGTTTGATGTCGTTAAGTCCAGAGCCTGTCCAGTTAATCTCTCTAGAGCAGTTTTTCCCAATCTTTTTGCTGTGGAGAGCCCCTTGGAATAATTTCCATTTCTCAGGGAACCCATGCATTTTTGATCAGTAAAATTGAGAAATAATAATTTAGTAATGCTCTTTTGATACAGACTGATTTCTCTGTGGATCTGTTTATTTGACCAACTTATTAGCCTATTTGTTTTGTATGGTTTCCCCCTCTCCACGGGAGATATCACCATTATTGCAAGTGAATAGTGGAGGAAACTTCAGTTTTTCCTTCTAAAGAAATTCCTATATAATTTTTTTTTTTTTACTTTGTTCAAGTGGTGAAAATAGTCTTATCCCCAATTTTTACTATACAAGATGCTAATATGTGATATAGGGTATGAACAAGAGATGTTTCCCTCCCCCTTATAAAACTAAAAATGAGGTTGGGCCCAGTGGCTCATGCCTGTAATGCCAGCATTCTGGGAAGCTGAGACAGGAGAATCCCTTGAGGCCAGGAGTTTGAGACCACCCTGGGCAATATAGCAAGATCCCATCTCTAAAAAATAAAGAAATTAGCCAGGTGTGGTGGTGCATACATACCTGTAGTCCCAGCTACTCAGAGGCTGAGGTGAGAGCATCACTTGAGCCCAGGAGTTTGAGGCTGCAGTGAGCTATGATCCCATTGTACTCCAGCCTGAGTGACAGAGCAAGACCTCATCTCTTAAAACAGTAAAACTAAAAATGACATTTTAACTAAGTCTTTTTTGGGGAAAATGCAGCTAAGTCATAGATTTTTAAGAACTCATAAGGCAACCACAGTACATTTTGATTAAATAATTGATGTAAGACAAAATGGGATTTATTTTTTCTAAAGCTAGATTTAATTTAAATGAACTTAGTAAAGTTACTTTTTACAGTAGGAAAATGTATAATGTTTACAGTAACCCTAAAACCATAAGTGAAGGCAATATGAGAAAAATACAGCTTAAATCACAATTAGAACAAATAAGAGGTTGGAAAAATTCTTACTCAGTATCATGATCTGTGTCAAACATAAGTCTAGCACAATTATCAATGTATGCTGATTTCTTTATCTCAATTCTAGAACTATACATTAAAAATTGATTCAAAAATAAAAGAAAATTTATCTCTTTAAGGCAAAACATGTACTTTTTTTTTTCTGTACAAATACTCAGTTCTGGGTTGAACTTGAATTGAGCACACCCAGATTTTCAACTGAAATGAAATATTTATTTCCTTGTTCTTGATGCTTAATAATGAGAAAAAGTTTGTTGGTTCATGTAAGAAGTTGAAAAGTGCAGCAAAATATTCATTGAATGGCAAGACCCTTTTCTTTCCACAGAAATCTAGAACTTGTCTCAGGACAGATCAGAAAAATCTTCGGTTGAGCATAAGATCTGATTGCAGCTAAGTTGTTACTTAAAAATCTGCTTCTAAAACAACTTTGGGTGAAACCTCTTTTTTGCTGTTGCCTCCTTTTCTGTCTGTTGTCCTTGTGGGTTATACCTTTTTATTCTTTACTATTATTTTAATAGAAAGTGTCTGATACTCTTTTTTTTGATCTAAGCTAGCATGTCATAGTTGAGATGAAATTAGCTCTAGTTTATTCCAGAAGAAATCTACATGACATTTTTGATTGGCCCATTTTCTTTCTGAGCTAGTGTAAGTAAACTTCTTTTGGAAGTAAAATTAAATATTTTTTTGGAGTCCTTGCCCTCAAGAAGCTAACTCTCTAATTGTGTGGTTTAGTCTACCTACAGAATGTATCCCTCCCTCTCTCCCTTTTCTCTTTTCTCCTCTCTCTCCTTTCTTTCTTGGCAGGTAATATATGCACATGATAAAAATTATAAATGGTAAAGAGAATGCAGTAAACAGTCTTCCTGCTGTTTGTTTCTCAGTTCATTCTTCTCAGAGAAACTATTTCTTTGACTGGCTCATCTTATGCTTTGTATTTGTCTGGATTTACTCCCTTTCTCAATAAAGATCCCTTTGGGGGGAAAAAAACCATTTCTTTGTATAATTCCAAAGTTATTCTGTGTATATACAAATATTTGCATGTCATTGTGCATGTAAGTTTATTGTGGACCATGTATTATTTCATGAAGCTTCTGTGAACGTTTAGATCACTTCCAGTCTTTTGCTGTTAAATGGTGCTATGTTGAATATTATTGTATGTATCTGTGCACTTATATATGAGTTTATCTGTAGGATAAATTCTTAGAAATAGAATTTCTTGGTCAAAAGTTATGTATTTTTCTTTCTATTGTCAGATATATTTTAGAAATTGATACTAGCTCATACCTGAATTTCATGAGCCTATTTTTTTCTGTCTTCTGTTGGAGTATGTTTTATAATTCCATTTTATCTTCACTATTAGTCATTAGATATACCTGTTTTTACTATGCTTTTAGCGGTTGTACTAGAGCTCTGCTGTCCAATAGAACTTTGTGAGTGATGGAAATGTTCTGTATCTGCGTTGTCTAATATTTCACATGTTGATTAGTAAATATTAATTAGATACTAATATACTTCCATTTCTTCCTTCCTATCCTTTGTGCTGTAATTGTCAAATATTTTGTGATTTGTCAAATATTTTGTTGTTTTTACTTTAGATGGTTATCTTTTAAGGCACTTGAAAGTAGGAAAAGTCGTTCGTATTTACCCTCATTTTTACTATTTTCAGCACTGCTGATTTCTTTGTGTGAAAATAGAGTGGTTGTATTGTGAATGAAAAAGGGCTTGTTTGAGAAGCAAAGAATCGATAGGACTTGTTAAATGGTTAGATTTGAGAGATGAGAGACCATAATGATGACTGAGATTTTGAACCTATGTGAGTGGTTGGGTTAATAATGTTGTCATTATTAACTGGTTTCATAAATGCTATTTATTGTATTTTCTGTGTGCATGCAGAGTAGGCCATGGACTTGTAGAGCATAATGCACTAAAATTTTTAATATTCAAAAGGAATAGTTTCAACAATAGAGCAACAAAAAATGTAGTATTAATATTAACATGGAAATTTTGGAAGATAAAGTAAAAGGCTCATAAATTATTTTTGTATATTCCCTTCCAGTTATCCATTCTTAAAAGTTTGTAATTGTGCTTTTGGAGAACTACTAGCAGTCATTGATTGTTGAGCTTGAATTTGTCCATGATTCCAAATAACTCTTATTTGGGGAAGGAAGAGGAGCTGCACTTGACTTTTGGGCATTGAAACGTAATACTTAATTTTGGGTCCTTTATTTAGCAGGGAGAGTGGGTAAACTTTTTTTTTGAGGGAAAAGGGAAAGTTTGAAAATCTTTGGCACACTTTTGGAAAAATTTTGGGCACATTTGATGCTTTCAAAAACTGTCCTTTAAACAGATAAGTCTGTTATTCCAGTATTAAAGACATTGGAATCATCTGGGAATTTGTTAGAATTGTAAATTATCATGTCACCTCATATTCACACCTTGACAACCAGTGAAGTAACTATTCACTTGGCCTTACGCCCAATTCCAGAAGGCACTGAATGTTGGCAGGTCTATAGAGAAAATATGGTTCTTTGACCAAAGACCCTTTCAGAGTGCCTGTGAAGCTGAAATTAGTCATGACACTTAGTTAATTTAGTTTTTTTCACCATTCTCAAGTAGACAGTGGAGTTGCCAAGTAATTACACGACTAGTGCAAAATAGGTTCATTCATTTAGCGTAATGCATTTGAGATTCATTCATGTTATTGCATTTATCAGTAATCTATTCCTTGCCGTTGTTGAGTAGTATTAGTATTCCATTATATGAATGTACACACTTTATCCTTGACCAGTTGAAGGATATTTGGGAGTTTGCAGTTTTTGGTGATTATTAATAAAGCTGCTATAAACATTTGTATATAGGTTTTTTGATGAACAATGTTTTAGTTTTCTTTGTTAAATACCTAAGGAGTGGGGTTGCTGGGTCATATAGTAAATGTATGTTTATAAGAAACTGCCAGTATTCCAAAGTGGTTTTTTGCTGAAATTTTGTTGAGGATTTTTACATCTATTTTCATGAGATTATATTGGTTGGTAGAGTGCTGTTCTTATAGTTGTCTAGTTTAGATATCAGGGTAATGTTGGCTTCATAAAATGGGTTAAGGAGTGTTTTTCCTCATCTGTTTTCTTTTTCTTTTCTTTTTTTTTTTTTTTTTTGAGACAGAGTCTTGCTCTGTTGCCCGGGCTAGAGTGCTGTGACGTCAGCCTAGCTCACAGCAACCTCAAATTTCTGGGCTCAAGCGATCCTTCTGCCTCAGCCTCCCGAGTAGCTGGGACTACAGGCATGCGCCACCATGCCTGGCTAATTTTTATATATATATATTTTTAGTTGTCCAGATCATTTCTTTCTATTTTTAGTAGAGACGGGGTCTCGGTCTTGCTCAGGCTGGTCTCGAACTCCTGACCTTGAGCAATCCTCCTGCCTCAGCCTCCCAGAGTGCTAGGATTACAGGCATGAGCCACCACGCCCAGCAGTCCTCATCTGTTTTCTAAAAGAGATTGCTTAGCATTGATGTTATCTCTTCCTTCCTTTTTTTTTTTTTTTTTTTTGAGGCAGGGTCTCACTCTGTTGCCTGGCCTGGAGTGCAGTGGTGTCAAATTCCTGGGCTCAAGTGACCCTCCTGTCTTAGCCTCCCAAGTAGCTGGGACTACAGGTGTGTACCACCACACCTGGCTGATTTTTCTATTAAATAGAAAAAAGCTCTTGCTCAGGCTGGTCTCAAACTACTAGCCTTGAGCAGTCCTCCCACCTCAGCCTTCCAAATTGCTAGCATTACAGACATGATAAATAAAACATTTTTAAATAAAAATTAATTTCAAAAAGTCCACAATGAACTAATTATCAAATTTTTAAAAATAGGATCCAATAAGGCCAAGATTAAGAGTCATGCAAGTGCAGGATTGAATACTATCTTTTTAAAATTTTAATAGTTTGCTCATCATGCATGAATTACTTATCTAGTAAGTTATTTTGTGCCAAGGATAAGTGCCTCATTTGCCTTACCATAGTAGTCTTGGCCTCACTTAGATCAGTCTGCAGGAATTGCTTATGGGTTTCTCCATGGATCAATGTATTAGTTTTCCACTGATATGTAATAGATTATCACAAATTTAGCAGCTTAAAACACACTTACTTATAATTTCACAGTTCTATTGGTCCGAAGTGGGGACAGGGAGGAAGCTCCAGTGTTCTCTGCTCAGAGTCTCACAGGCCAAAATAAAAATGTTGGCTGGGTTGGTCTCTTATCTGGAGACTTTGGGGGAAGAAGGTGCTCCCAAACTTATTCATGTTGTTGGCAGAGTCCAGTTCCTTGGGGTCGTAGACTAAGATGCCTTTGTTTTTGTGGGCACTTAGTTTAGGGGTCATTCTTGGCTCTCTGAGGCTGCTCTCAAGTCTTTTCTACATGACTCCCTCAATCTTCAAAGCCAGCAATGGAATATCTCTTTTACACAGAATCTCTCTGACTTGCTTTTTTGCAACCAGCTGGAGAAAATCCTCTACTTTTAAAAGGCACATATGATTAGATTGGTACCACCCGGATAATCTCCCTTTTGATTAACTCACCATTAACTGATTAGTAGCCTTAATTGCATCTACAAAATCTCTCTCATCGTATTCACAGTCCTGGGGATTAGGACAGGCAATCTTGGGGGAATTTTAGAATTCTGCCCACCATAGTCAGTTAACAAATCAATATAAACTTTCAGTCTTACCACTCATAGGGACTATTATTAATATAAATATTAAAAACAAAAACCAAATAGCGGTAAAAACACATTATGGCAACATTTGTTATTGACTAAACTTTGATAGAAGAATAAAATATTCTTTGTACAATTTTTATCTGCACAATTTACTCTGATTAAATTGGGCATGATAGTTATTGTTGGAAAGGAAAACTCTTGATGATAGTGGCTTTATTGAGAAAATCTGGTATAGTCAAAAGCAGATTAGGTCTTTGTAAACTTTACATTAAAAGAAATGGAAACAGAAGTTGGCTTAATGGAGTTTGCATTGGAAAAACACTTTGGTAAAAAAATTATTGGTATTATACATTTATAGATACACATACATACATACCATACACACACTCATAACTCCAGGTGAAGTTGGGAGGGACAAAAAGTTTGAAGAGGTAGAAGCTCAACCTGCCACTTCTGTTTTGTTTTTTTTTTTTTTTTTTTTTTTTTTTTTTTTTTGATTGTATCCGAGTGTGTATCCATGTCGTTTATATTTTGAGAAGTATCTAGCAAGACTCTGCTAGCTTAGTTTCCCCTGGTGAGTGGGATGGGGGAGTGCATCACAGTTAGCATTCACTTTCTACTTTATTCACTTCTGGATTTCAACTATTTTGAAATAGCATGTTTCAAATGCTGGCGCCAGACTTCTTGTACAGTCTGCAGAACCGTGAGCCAAATAAACCTCTTTTTCGTAAATAACCCAGTGTTGGGTATTTTCTTTATAGCAATGCAAAATGGACTAATGCAGCCCCCGCCCCCCCCATATTGGTTTTCTGGAAGTTACTTTGTTAACTGAATCAAGCTTGAATTATATAAAAACTATCCTTGGAGATATTTTGGCAAAGATGGAACATAACTAAGAAAAAATGTTCCTCCCATTGTTTCCAATGGGATTTTCAGGCATGTCATTACGAAAGTATTAATATTTTCTTAAATTATCCTTCAGAAAAAAAATACTAGATGAGTATTGCTTTGTTTTTGCTTTGAAATCCTTATTCTTGAGTGCTTTATTGCATCAAAGATGAAGAAATATTAAAGCACTAATTTGCTTTATCTGATTTGATGGATTTTTTTTGTTTGCTTGAGGTGATATTTTTCTAGACTCCGATTGCAAATGACAACCAGCTTAAACTAAGAATGACAGTAGAATTGAAGAAATCTCTGAATAACCATGAACATGGATAAATCTGGCCTCATGGATGAAATGCTTTCAGTACATTTTCTCTTAATTTTTTAATCTTTCATACGGGTCTGTTTGCTTCATTCAGACATACTGTCTAAATCAACAGGTATTTATTGAGTACTTGTTATGTGCAAGACACTATTTTAGTTGCTGGGGAAACAAGTGATAAAATAAGACACACCAAGTCACTGTCCTCAAGGGACATACTTTCTAGTGCAGGGACATTCTCCACATAGCAGGCAACAGGGCTACAGACTACTCCAGACTCATATTTTCATCTGCAAGACCCACAAGACAAGAGGGCTTCTTCTCCACCAACTGCAGCTAGAAAAATTCCAGGGAAGGATTATGTTAAATTATTTACTCATTCTAGAATCGGTTATTGAACCCAGAAGGATGAATTATTGTTATTAGGTAAGCCTGGTCATATACTCAGCCCGTTCAGGGACCAGAGTCTGTTACCAAAAGTTGGGGCTAGGGGAAATGAGTATTCTGGGCAGGCAAAGATAGTAGTGCTACCATGGTGTTTGTATTTTGGGAAGTTTGATTCTTTGTATTTAAAGCTGCAAATAAATTTGCTGAATATGCCAAGCTCAGCTAATTCTGAAATCTTGAAAGTGTTGGTCTTTCTCCTAGTTTCTAAATCTAGAATAATTATGATCTCCAATTTGATGTCCAAAAAGCCTGAAAAATAACTTAATGATTTAATATATTGCTTCTCACATAATTCACCATATTGACAGGAAAGTTGTACTCTTGTAGGTTATAAAGACAGTTTTGAAAGTTAATGCTACGTAGTGTTTTAGTTTGGGTTCCACCAAAAGAAAACCCTGAGACAAGGATTTGTTTGGTTTCAAATGGTTCATTTAAAAGATGATCCTAGAAAAAGATGTTGCGGAAGTAGGAAAGAGAGAGGGAAGAGACAAAAACCAGTAAGTAGTATACCACAATGGGCAATTGGACCTTCATCTCCCTGAGCGCCCTCTGACAGATCACGTAGAACAAGCTTTAGGAATATCCCATCGCAGGATAAGGTATTTATCTACTACCTCTTGTTCTTCATTGGTTGACGTTTCTGGAGGTGTTAACTCCCAAGCACTCCTACTTACCCTGTTGCCAAGCTGAGTGTGCTCATTCAGCTAGAGAAAAGCCCTCTAGCAGAGAGACACAGATGTTGAGAAATTGTCTAGAGAACTGTTCATAGAAACTGCAAGTGCCCTCCACAGTGGCTGTGAACTAATATGGTTGGGGCATTGATTCAGCTATAAATGGTGAAATATGTATTCTTTTTTCTTTTTTATGTCTGCTCCTTCTGAGGCAATATGTTGTAAATTCTTAAAATAGTTGAGTGTTTCCTTTGATTTCCGTATATTGGTAGAGCAACATAAGTACCTATACTAACCATGCCCCTCCCACTCTGGTTCAGTTTATCTGCTCTGTATTAGGGTGGTTAACATGATCCGTTGCAACAAATCCCAGAAATTTTAGTAACTTAACACAGCAAAGGTTTATCATGGCCAGTGGCCATGGTTGAGTGGCTTTCTGGTACAGTTCTCTTCAGAGTTTTCTGTCCAGCCATGTGGACATGAAAAATCATAGAGAAGGTACTTCTGTTCTTACATCAGCTTTGGACATGTTACTTCATAGCACATGGCCAGACCCAGTTGCATGGCTCCAAACTAGTTGGAAGGGAAGCTGGAAATGATAAGGGAGCCCTGTCTCTGACCCATTTGGCCATGAAGAATTTTCACTCAGTTGTCAAGATTTCATTAATTTTAATGGTGGTCTTTAAGACCTGTAAAATCGCATTTCTTCTACCTTACATGTTGAGCATATACAATTTTGTAATTACTATTTCCTTTATTGATAAATCACCAACAATAAAAAATAAAAGGAAATCATTTAGTTTTTCACTAAATCGAATCTCAATATTATCTAAGTCATTAATTTGGCATCTAACAAAGAAATATAGTGGAATTTCTTAATTTCCTCTTTAAAGTTTTGGCAGCA
The DNA here is from genome assembly GCA_004363605.1 of Indri indri. Classification (NCBI taxonomy): domain Eukaryota; kingdom Metazoa; phylum Chordata; class Mammalia; order Primates; family Indriidae; genus Indri; species Indri indri. Next base: position 27,384 of record RJWJ010012312.1, read on the forward strand.
CTTGATGCGTTTTTCCAGTGGCTATTTTACATGATTAAAATTGCTGTTTCATACAGAACTTTCATAGTTTTCATAGATTGGAATATGTTCTCTAATCCAATCTAAAATTTCCTTTTTGTTTTGTTTTTTTTTGAAGAGTTTGCATTGGTTTTATCATATGTGGGTTTAGATAAAAGATCTGTGGGCTTATTAGCATTTTGAAACACAGTGCTGAGGAAGTGGAACCACTTCATCTTTGTCCAGTATATGTGGAAAATCTTCAGTTTCAGCTGAATAAATGAGTCCAGGAAAGTCAGCTAGTAGGGTAGGGCCTGTTGAACATGAGACCTCAGTCCCCAGGATATGTTTTTATGTCTCTTTTTATGTGAGTATAAGGTCAAATCTTATTTTGAAGTGAAATTTTCTTGTCTTCAAGATGGAAAATGTTTATAATTATGTTAAAGAAGTATGAATTGTCAAGATTTTAGTATAGTTTTGGTTTCTATAGGAAACTACTATGAAAATATTTTTTATTCTAAATAGGGTATTATAATATTAAATATATATTACTGCTCTGGAAAATCTAATATTCCCCACCCCACTCTACTTTCACATTACTAAGGTGATAGGTAAAGTATAAAGCAAGCTCAGGGGCAGTATGCCAGGCTTTCTGGAAAGGGCCAGATACTAAATAGTTTGGACTTGTGAGCTGTACAAGTCTGTCACAACCTATCATTTCTGTTACTGTAGCAAGAAAGCAGCCATAGACAATATGTAAACAAATGCGTATGGCTGTGTTTCACAAAAACTTTATTTACAGGCACTGAATTTGAATTTCATGTAATTTTCATGTGTCACAGAGTATTCTTTTTTCCCCCAACCATCTAGAAATGTAAATAACCATTCTTAACTATGTGGCCCAAGGGTCATAGTTTACTTATCCCTGCTGTATACTATTGATAAAATGACACAGGAGATCCTCTGCTTCAAAGATCTTACAGCCTCATGTGAGAGACAAAAGAGATGACTCGGTAGACTGTGTGGTAAATGCTTGAATATACTGTCAATCCTGTGGGTACAGAGATGAGGTGTACTTGGCCTAGAAAGTTGGGGAAAGGTTTTTGGAGATGATGTTTGAACTAGGTCTTAATGGTAGGTAGACCTTCATCAGGGATAAGACAGAGGAAATGATATCTTTGCCAGAGGTATCAGATTCAGATGACTAATATTATGGCTTTTCTGCACGGAAAATGTGAAGCTTATTCATCTAACCATATTCTTCCCCTCTCTTTCTGTGGCCTGGCCGTGTTGGCCATGTTCTGATTTCTTAAGCCAAAGTGTTCTTTTCTAGCTCAGGCCCTTTGCACATCAAGCCCTGGGCTTAAAGAGCTCCTACTACCCTCAGCTAATTCATGCTCATTCTTCAGGTCTCAGCTTGATGACTCTTCCTGTTTCATAAGCTTCGAGAACAATCTGTACTTTTCCCTTCTTAAGACTCATTAGGCTTCTAAGTGCTGTTTGGAACCTGCTTGTCTCAGCAGACTGTGAGCATAGAGCCTGACATGTTTCAAATAATTTTTAATTCTTAAAAGTAAAAATAATACATGTAAATGATAAAGTTCATGCCCTCCAGAAGGCTTTAAAATGAAAAAGTAAATATTTTTCTTCTTGTCTCCTACTAACAGCTTTTTGGATATGCTTGCAGAATTTTACGTAGTGATACACTCCATAGATATATACCATGTTATATATATACATATATTTATTTTATAAACTTTTGACAAATTTAGTAGAATGGTATCATCATACTGTATACAGAGTTACACACATTTTTGTTGTTGAACTTGGAGTTTTTTTTTTTTTTTTTTTTACGTTTACAGCAACTTTTTTGAGGGAACTATTTTAATTTTTAACTTTTTGAGGTATATAACTTACATAGAGTAAACCTTACTCATTTTACTGAAGTTGCGTTCCATATGTGAGTATATCATAATTTAGTAGATATTTATTGATTGCGTAAGATAGGAGGTGGCAGGAGATGAGTATAGACAGGTATACATATAGATTAATATTTGAAATGACTTTAAAGTATGTATAATGTACCAGGCACAATTTTGGTTTTAATTTTAATCTTCACAAGGCTTAAAAGGAATATTGTCATTATTCCCATTCTGCAGATGAGGAAGCTGAAAGTACAGAGATGTAAGTAACATACCCAAGATCATACGTCTGGTAAATGACAGATCAGGGTTTTTAATCCAGACAGTCTGGTGACAGACAGAGCTTCTGGTTTTTGTTTTTAATTCTTTAAAATATTATCATAGGTGTGTAATAGTTGCGTGTATTATGGTGATGTTTTGTGATGTTTCGATACAAGGCATTCAATGCGAATTAATCAAATCAGGTAATTGGGGTATCCATCATTTCAGGCATTTATCATTTCTTTGTGTTAGGAACATTCCAGTTCCACTCTTAGTGATTTTAAAGTATGCCATAACTTATTGTTGATTATAGTCACTTTGTGGTGCTATCAAATATCGTTCGTTCTATCTAACTGTATTTTTGCACTCATTAACCATCCCCACTTTTTTCCCCTCTCCCTGCTACCTTCCCACCCTCTGATAACCGTTATTTTGTTCTCTGTCTTCATGAGATCAATTGTTTTAATATTTACCTGCTACGTATGAGTGAGAACATGCAAGATTTGTCTTTTTGTGCTTGGCTTATTTCGTATAACATAATATTCTCCAATTCCATCTATGTCGTTGTGAATGGCAAGATTTCATTCTTTTTTAGGCTATATAATATTCCATTATGTATATGTACCACAATTTCTTTATCCATTCATCCATTGATGGACACTTAGGTTGATTCCAAATCTGGGAGTGCAGGTATCTTTTTGATATACTGAATTCCCTTCTTTTGGATATATACCTGGCAGTGGGATTGCTGGGTCATATGGCAATTCTGTTTTTAGTTTTTCGAGCTTCTGTTTCAACCACTGTGTTCTACTTCTTCCTGGGAGTACTAGGAGATAAGGTTGGAAAGATAGACTGAGGAAAATTTGGAGGAGTTTTCAAATGCTAGATTTAAAAAAATGATACGTGTGTGAGGTAATGTGTATGTTAATTAGCTTGATTTAGCCATTCCACAGTGCACACATATTTCAGAACATTGTGTTGTACACCATAAATACATACAGTTTTTATTAGTCAATTAAAAATAATTTAAAAAGTGAAAATAAAATATTAGGCCTTAAAAGAATAAAAAGATTTTATTTAGTGTGTACTCTGGAATCCTTGACAACTTTTGAGGGAATAGTAACATGAACAAATGGTGGCAGAGTGTAAGGTAAGATGGAGGGAAGGAGAAGCTTGATGGCAGACTAGTTTGGTACAATTAATTGTTAAAGCATGAAGTGATGAAAACTTGAAATTAGGACAGTAGTAATGGACATGGAAAGGAAGGAGTAATTAGAAAGTTACTGTCTTTGTGAAACTTTACAGTTTTTGATTGGGAGAGTTGCAGGAGAGGAAAGGGTTAAGTGATCTTGAGATGCCCACAGTGCTTCTGTATCAAGGCTTTTTCACTTGCTCTTCTCTCTGACTAGATCACTCCTCAGACATTGTTGCCTCTTTCTGGTCTCTGTTTTCAGGTCTCTTTCAAATGTCACCTTACCAGAAAGGCCTTTCCCTAACTTCTCCGTAGAGTGGCAACCCTATACAGCATACCCTGCGCTCTTCTGTCCTGCTTTGTCTTTCTCTCTTATTAGCACCTAACGTATTTGTTGGTTTTATGGTCTCACTTTCCCTATTAAAATATGAGCTCTCTAATGGCCTGGGTCTTTCTCTTTTGGTCATTCCTGTATCTATAATAGGTGCTCAATGAATGTTCATTGAATGAATGCTATGGAAGTAGGCAACATGAGAGGATGTATTGGGAAGGCAGGTTAAAAATTGCTTGTGGTTCACCTCTCTGGACATAAAGACAGGTAATTCTAAATGTAGGTCTCCTGCAAGGGGGAGAGAGAGAGTTGAAGCCAATGGTGTGGATGTTAATGAGTACAGTATGATGAGTGTACTGATTGATATTAAGATCCTAAAGTACCTTTTGAAATATGAAACTTAAGTTTATTTTTCATATTTTTTCCTTTATTGTCACTCTTTGTAGACTTAATATTAACAAGGATTTATTGGTTGCAAATGGATCTGTTTATTTTAGTTATTTCTTTTTAATTGTTTGCAGAGAAGTAAAAGACTACAACAGGAATCCAGAAAAGAGCTATGGCAATTATGAACTAAGGTAGTGTGACCTTTGATCACAGCTGGCTGATGTCGTATATGCTAGAGGTCTAAGTCCTTACTTCACTGTAAAATATTTCCTCTTATTGTTTGCTTTGGACTTTAGTGGAAAAAAAAAAAAGTTGCTAGTGCCTGCTCTAGAATGGTGAATTAAGGGTTGGTCATTCCTTCCACCTATTTCTTACAGCTTTTAGTTGATTTCTTTCTCTTCATAAGGAACCTTCTTGTAAGGGTTATGTCTGTCGTCTTCCTGTTTGTGCCTGAGACTGTCCAGTGTGATTTCTGCCTAATGACGTGACTTGATTGAAATGGCTCTTGAAAGGGGTTACCGGGGGTGGGGAATCTGTGGCCTTCTAGGTCCTTAAGTGCTGCCTTTTGACTGAATCCAAATTTTACAGAACAAATCCTTTTATTTTTTTTTTATTTTTTATTTTTTTTGAGACAGAGTCTCACTCTCTTGCCTGGGGCGAGTGCCGTGGCGTCAGCCTAGCTCACAGCAACCTCAAACTCCTGGGCTCAAGCAATCCTACTGTCTCAGCCTCCTGAGTAGCTGGGACTACAGGCATGCACCACCATGCCCGGCTAATTTTTTCTATATATATTTTTAGCTGTCCAATTAATTTCTTTCTGTTTTTGGTAGAGATGGGGTCTCGCTCTTGCTCAGGCTGGTCTCGAACTCCTGAGCTCAGGACAATCCGCCCGCCTCGGCCTCCCAGAGTGCTAGGATTACAGGCGTGAGCCACTGCACCCGGCCCAAATCCTTTTATTAAAAGGAGTGCAGCAGAGAAAGATGAAGTGTTTCTTACCTCCGTTGGTGCTTAAAAAAGAACAATCTTGAAATCAGAAGGCTGTAGGTTCCCGACCTCTCTAAGGTGTTTTATATATTTTTTTCAGTTTAATCCTCACAGCAATCCATTGAGGCAGCCTTTTCCCCAAACGTCTCTCTTTCTTTGCAGGTCCCTGAAATGCTCTTTTTTGTTTTTTATTTATTTTTTCCCCTGAAATGTTCTTGCTTCCTAGGATTCCATTCAGTACTTCTTATACTTCATCAGCAGTGCACTCATGGCTTTAGCCTGTCTATACACGATTACTTCTAAATTTCTCCTTCTGGCACAGAACTCTAGACACACGCTTGTACACATACTAATGTATAAAACTGCCTACTGAGTCTCAACTTGGTATCCTACAGCTATGTCAAACTCACTGGGATTGTAACTGAACTAATTATCTCCTAGTTGCCTAAACCTGGACTTGGGGAACACATAATAATGCTAGATACTATTTACTATGTCCGGGCTGTGTACATATACATTTTCATTTAATACTCACACCAACCCTATTTATTTTATAGATATGGTAAGAGAAGTTCAGAGCAATAAGGAACTTAACCAGGTAATAGTATAACTGGTGAAGTTGGATGTGAACCAGATCTGGATGCTTTCACATTCCTTACTCTGTCTACTCTGCTGCACTTGTCCCCCTTTCCTTCAACATGGACACAGCACACAGACCCCTAAGAGCAGCAGTCTCCAACCTTTTTGGCACCAGGGACTGGTTTCATGGAAGAGTTTTTCCACGGAAGGCGGGGTCGGCGGGGGATGGTTTCAGGGTGATTCAAGTGCATTCCATTTATTGTGCAGTCATTGCCTCTCTGCTAATGATCTGTATTTGCAGCCACTTGGTAGCGCTAGCATCACCTTCATCTCAGATCATCAGGCATCAGATTCTTATAAGGAATGTGCAACCTAGATCCCTTGCATGCGCAGTTTACAGCAGGGCTCGAGCTCCTATGAGAATCTAATGCTGCCCCTGATCTGATAGGAGGCAGCGCTTATGCGATGATGTGAGTGATGGGGAGCTACTGCAAATACAGATGAAACTTTGCTTGCTTGCTACTCTCACCTCCTGCTGTGCAGCCCAGGTCCTAACAGGCCACAGGGTAACAGTCCGCGGCCCAGGGGTTGGGAAGTGCAGCCTAAGAGGAGCCAGTGCTACTGACCTCTTGAGTTGTTCTTCTTAAATATTTCAAGTTTCTTGATTCTGGTTGCGTCACACAATTGATTTATTGCAGTAGATTCAGTGTCTTCTCCTCCCAGACTTTCAGACTCACTGAGTTTGATAATAGCTGTAGGATATTGAGACTCAGTAGACAGTTTTGTACATTAGTATGTATGTAAGAGTGTGTGTAAGGTTCTGTGCCAGAAGGAGAAATTTAGAAGTAATCATGTATAGGTAGATTAAAGCCATGGGTGCACAGCTGATGAAGCAACTTTTGTTGTCTAAAAATTTCTTCTAAAATGAAATTTGATTATGTCATTTACCTTATTGCCTTCAGGATAAAAATCGAAATCCTTGGAATAACATCCAAGACCTTCTCTGGCCAGTTGATGGTCATATTGCATGGTCTTTTTGTTTCAGTCATTATAAGGTACATGCAGTTTTTAGAACAATATTTCACCATTTCCCTTTTGTTTTTTTGGCATGCTTTTTCCTCCTCCATCACTATCAAATTGCCATTTTTAAGAGTTGGATCAAGTGCCACCACTTTCAGAAAACCTCTGCTTCCTCTTCTAGGCATTTTCTCTCCTCTTAAGTATCTATTTGTGGTCTTTAGCACCTTGGTCCTACCTCTTGTGGTAGGCAGCCTCTGCGATGGCTCCCAACTGGTCTCATCTCCTGGTGTTCACGCCCTTGTGTAATATCCTCTCCTTGATTGTGAGAAGGACCTAGTGACTCAATTCTAACAAAAGAATAGAGCACCAAGTGGTGGGATGTCACTTCTGCGATTAGGTTAACCAAGATTGTCACTTGTGTTTTGCTCTCCCTCTCTCACTTGCTTGTTCTCAATGTCCTTGCTCTATTGGGGAAGCTATGTTTACATAGTCCTGTGGAGAGGCCCATGTAGCAAGGAACTGATGTCTCTGGCTGACAACAGGCAGCAGGGAACCAAGATCTGCCAGTAGCCATATGAATGAGCATGGAAGCAGATCCTCTTCCACTTGAGCCTTGGTAACTGAAGCTCCAGCTGATGCCTTGATTGTGTCCCTGTGATGGACCCTGAGTCCAGCGGCATTCAGCTGAATCATACGTGGGTTTCCGACCCCAAAAATCTGTGAGATAGTAAGTGGTCATTGTTTTAAGTCACTAAGTTGTGGGGTAATTTTTTATGTAGCAATTGTTAACTAATACAGATTTTGGTGCCTGAAGTGGGGTGCCACCGTAACAAATATGTAGAAATGTGGAGGTGGTCTTGGGGAGTGGGCGGAGGTTGGAAGAATTTTGGCAGTCATGATAGAGAAATTCCCTTGAACAGACTATTGGTGTAAATCTGGACTTTGAGGAAGCTGTGGGTGAGGGCTCAAAAGGAAATGAGAAGCATATTGTTGAAAACTGCAGGAATAGGGATCCTTGTTATATGGAGGCAGAAAGCTTAGCAACACTTTTTCCTTCAGTAGCAAGGAAAGTAGGAAAAGTGCCTAAGGAACTGGGTGTTCTAACTAAGGAGATTACTAAGCAAAGTGTTAAAGGTACTACTGGGTTTCTTTTTGCTGGTTACAGTAAAATTCAGGAGGTGCCCTGTGATTCCTCCTTTAACATGGTGGGCATACCATTCTTATAGTATTTATTGTATTGTGTTATATGTACTTAATTATCTGTATTTCTGATTAGGCTGTGAATTCTGTGAGAGGCCTTCTAATGTAGTGGTTTAGATCTTGCTTAGATTCTAGTATTAAAGAGATTTACACTCAAGCCTTAGATCTGCCTCATGAACTATTTAAATGACAAGTTACTTTTCTGTACCTCACTTTCTTCATCTGGAGGGTGGGATTAACGATGATACAATAAAAACTCCTAAAGGCTCTGTATTTTTACTTTTGGGCTCACCACTGTATCACCAACATCTAGAAGAATCTGGGTGCTTAATAAAGATTTATTGAATTAACAAATTGAGTAATCTCTATCTCAAAATGTTATCGTGAGGTTTAAGTTAGATAACACATGGAAAGCAATTTGCACAATGCTTAATAAGGATTAATTGCTCACTGTTCATTTTATTCAGTTATTTTGTTTTATTTTACTTTTTCCGAGATGGGATCTTGCACTGTCACACAGGCTAGAGTGCAGTGGCATGATCACTGCAGCATCAAACTCTTGGGCTCAAGCAGTGATCCTGCCTCAGCCTCCTGAGTAGCTGAGACTACAAGGGTGCACCACCCAGCTAATTTTTAAATTTTTTGTAGAGATGAGGTCTCGCTATGTTACCCAGGCTGGTCTCGAACTCCTGGTCTCAAGTGATCTTCCCACCTTGCTCTCCCAAAGTGCCAGGATTATAGGTATTAGCCACTGCACATGGCCCCGATTCCTATTTAAAGTAAACTTAAGAATAAGGAATAGTACCAAGGAAAAAGAGGGTTATTTCATAATGACAAGGGAGTTAAATTAATCAAAAACATAATTATATGAATGTATGCAAACAATAGCGAAGCTTCAAACTCATGAAGCAGAGTTCAGCATTTGTTTCCCAGTAATTGATAGTACAAGTAGATAGAAAATCACCTAGGATTTAGAATTAGCAACATTTTCAACAAATATAACCTAATTTGCATTTATAGAACACTAAGCAGCAGCACAGTACACATTCTTTTCAACTGCACATGGAACATTCACCAAAATAAACCATATGCTGAGCCATAAAATAAGTCTTAGTAACTTTAAAGGGCATGAAATATATAGAATATGTCCTATGACCACAACAGAATTAAATTAGAAAGCAATAACAGAAATACGTATAAAAAAATCTCCCTGTTATTTGGAAATTAAAGTTTTTTTTTTTTGTTTTGTTTTTTTACCAACATAGTGGTACGGTTATAGCTCACTGTAACCTCAAACTCCTGGGCTCAAGCAATCCTCCCGCCTCAGCCTCCCAAGTAGCTAGGACTATAGGTGTACACCATCATGCCAGGATTTTTTTTTTTTTTTTTTGGTAGAGACAGGGTTTTGCTATGTTGCTCAGGCTGGACAAACTGGTTCTTTGAAAGGATAAATTAATAAAACTTTAGTTAGATTGTTGAAGGGAAAAAAGATACAAATTATCAATGCCAGGAACAAAAGAGTAAATGTTGCTACAGATCTCAGAATAAGTTAAAAGGAAAATTATGGACAACTTTATGCCAATAAATTCACTAACTTAGATGAGATGGACAAACTCCTTAAAAGAGACAAACTACCAATACTGACAAAAGAAGAAATAGAAAACCTGAATATCTCTGTATCTGTTAAGGAAATTGAATTCATAATTTAAAAACCTTCCCAAAAAGAAGCCAGATGGCATCAGTGATGAATTCTGTCAAGCTTTTAAGGAAGGAGTAATTCCAATTGCCCATAAACCCTTCAAGAAACTAGAACAGGGCTGGGCGCAGTGCCTCAAGCCCATAATCCTAGTACTCTGGGAGGCCGAGGTGGGAAGATCACTTAAGGTCAGGCGTTCGAGACCAGCCTGAGCAAGAGCAAGACCCCTATCTCTACTAAAAATAGAAAAAATTAGCTGGGCTTGGTGGCATGTGCCTGTAGTCCCAGCTGCTCGGGAGGCTAGGGCAGGAGGATTGCTTGAGCCCAGGAATTTGAGGTTACAGTGAGCTATGATGATGCCACTGCACTCTCTAGGCAGGGTGACAGAGCAAGCCTCTGTCTCAAAAAAAAAAAAAAATAATAATAATACCCTAACTCATTTTATGAGGTAGTAGTATTCCAATGCTGAAGCCACATAAAGACATTGTAAGAAAACTGCAGAATAGTAACCTTCATGACTACAAACACAAAACTTAACAAAATGTTAGCAAGTCAAATCTGGCAAGTTAAATATAATGATGATACATCATGACCAGGTGAAGTTTTTGCCAAGTATGCAAGTTTGATTCAATAGTAAAAAATCAATATACAGTAAATTCTTATTATTCAGAGATTGTGTGCTTGCACATTTGCCTACTTGCTTAAATATATTTGTAACTCCAAAATCAATACTTGAGGTACTTTTGCAGTCATTTGTGGACATGCATGTGCAGTGGAAAATTTGAGTTACCCAGTATACACGTTCCCATTTGAGGGCAAACAAGTCACTCTGCCTTCTTTCAGCTCTCATACTATAAATGAGTGTCCTTTTCATGGTCTGTTTAGTGCCACATTTTTCACATTTTTTGTTTTTTGTTAATGATTTTGTTGTTTAAAACAGCTCCCAAGCATAGTGCTGAAGTACTGTCTAGTGTTCCTAAGTGCAAGAAGGCTATAATGTGCCTTCTGGATAAATTAATGTGTATTAGGTAACTTCATTCAGGCATGAATTACAGTGTGTTGGCCATGAATTCAGTGTTAATGAATTAATAAATATGTATCAAATAAGGTGTCTTTAAACAGAAACACAATTAAACAAAGTTATATATTGTTTGGCTGATGAAAATGTGATTAGAGGCTTATAGGGATATAAATCTTTTTCCCTGAGGAGTGATTGTTTAGTATTTGCTAATTCAGTGTTCACAGAGACTTTGTAGAAAACTACCATGAACAATGGGAATTGGCTGTATTTCTATTATTCTGCTCTAGTATCTAAGAGCAAAGAAGGAAAACCACATGGTTATCTCAGTTTATACAGAATAAGTGTTTGGAAAAATTCAACATCTCTTCATGTTAAAAACTCTCAGGAGTCTAGGGCTAGAAGACAACCTTTTGTAATAATAAAGGGCTGCTTTATTATAATGTATGTAAGTGCATGTAATATAAGCCTGAAATTAACGTCTTATTTCTTTCCTCATGAGATCAGGAACAAACCAAGGATGTCAGCTCTCATGATGCCCATTCTGGTCTTAAAGTTTACATAAAACTGCAAAGACCAAAATAGCTAAAATAATATTGAAAAAGATTAATTAAAGTTGGAGAACTTTTACTCTACTGCCTATGAACAGAGATGTGGGTCAATGGAACAGAATAGAACATCCAGAAATAACCTACACATTTCAATAAAGGTTCCTAAGACAGTTCAGAGGGAGAAAGAATAGTATGTTCAACAGATGGTTCTGGAACAAATGGATTATCCATATGGAGGAGGAGAGATAATCCTTGACCCTTTGCTCAAACTGTACACAAAAATGAAGTACAAATGAATCAAAGACCTAAATGTGAAGGCTAAAATTGAAAAACTTCTGGAAGAAAACATGGGAACAAATCTTGCCATTGGGGTAGGCAAAGATTTCTTAGGACACAAAAAACATCAACTGTTAACAGAAGTGAAAATTGCTATTTGAAAGGCACCATTAAAAAAATGAGAAGACAAGCCTCAGACTAGGCAAAACTGTTCATGCATATATTTGACAAAGTTCTTGCATCTAGAATATATAAATCCAATTTAATAAGAAAACAAACCACCCAATTAAAAAATGAACAATGGGTTTGATCAGATATCCCACCAAAGAAAATATATGAATGGCCAAAAAGCACTTAAAAGTACTCATCCTCATTGGGGAAATGCAAATTAAAGCCACAGTGAATACTACACATCTGCCAAAATGACTGCAATGAAAAAATCTTAACAATACCAAATGTTGATGAGAATGGCGGAACAATAGGAGCTCTAATGCACTGTTGGTGGAAATGTAAACTGGCATAACCAGTTGGGAAAACATTTTGGCGGTTTCTTATAAAGGGAGACCTACACTTACTCTATGACCCAGCATTTCCACTATTTACCTAAGAGAAACGAAAACAGATATCCACAAAAAGACTTTTTCAAGAATTTTAATATATAATTCTTAATAATCAAATACTAAAAGCAACTCAGATGTCCATCAATAGGCTATTGGATAACCAAATTGTATTATATTGTGTTAAGTTGGGTTCTCCAGAGAAAAGAACCAGTCGGATACATATATATCCGATATATATGTATCTTATATATATGTATATACATATATATGCTATTGACACATTAGAAAAATATGTATACATGGAGATTTATTTTAAGGAGTTGGCTTATGCAATATTGGAGGCTGCGAAGTCCCATGATCTGCAGTAGGGCAAGTTGGAGAGCCAGGAGAGCTAATGGTATACTTCTAGTCCAAGTCCGAAGGCCTGAGAACTAGGAGAGCCAATGGTATAAGTTCCAGTCTGAGTTTGAGTCTGAGACGAGAGGCAGGAGAAGACCGATTTCCCAGCTTAAAGACAGAATGAATTCTCTCTTACACATCATTTTTTGTTCTACTCAGGCCTCCAATGGATTTGATGAGACTCACCAGCATTGGGGAGAGCAGTTTGCTTTATTCATTCTACCAATTCAAATGATAATCATCCAGAAACACCTCACAGACATACCCTGAATTTTTTTTTTTTTTTTTTTTTGAGACAGAGTCTCACTCTGTTGCCTGATCTAGAGTGCTGTGGCATCAGCCCAGCTTACAGCAACCTCAAACTCCTGGGTTCAAGTGATCCTCCTGCCTAAGCCTCCCAGGTAGCTGGAACTACAGGCACGCACCACCGTGCCCAGCTAATTTTTTCTGTTTTTAGTTGTTTGGCCAATTTCTTTCTATTTTTAGCAGAGACGGGATCTTGCTCTTGCTCAGGCTGGTCTCAAACTCCTGAGCTCAAACGATCCTCCCGCCTCGGCTTCCCAGAGTGCTAGGATTACAGGCGTGAGCCACCGCGCCTGCCCTGTTTTGTTTTGTTTTGAGACAGGTTTCTTGCTCTGTCTCCCCCACTAGAGTGCCGTGGCATGATCGTTGCAACCTCAAACTTCTGGGCTAGAGCAATCCTTCTGCCTCAGCCTCCTGAGTAGCTGGGATTACAGGTGCACACACCACAGCCAGCTAATTTTTCTAGCTTTTTATAGAGATGGGATCTCTCTTTTGCTCAGTCTCGAATTCCTGACCTCAAGCAATCCTCTCACCTTGGCCTCCCAAAGTGCTAGGATTACAGGCATGAGCTACTATGCCTGGCCCAGAATAATATTTAATTAATTATCTGGGAACCCCATGGCCTAGTTTAAATTGACACATAAAATTAACCTCTATTTATATTCATACAATGGAATATTCTTCAGCAATAAAAAGGAATGAACTACTGATACATGCAACAATAAGGATGAATCTCATAGACACTATGCTGAATGAAAGAAGTCAGGCACAAAAGAGTACCTATTACATGATTACATTTGTATAACATTTATAAAAAGGCAAAACTAACCATTAATGACAGAAAGCAGGTCAGAGTTTGCCTGGGTCCAGGGGCGGAGAGGTTGACTTCAAAGGGACATAAAGAATTGTTTTGGGGTGATAGTGTTCTAAATCTTGATTGTGGTGGTGATTTAATGGGTATGTTTGTTTTTCAAAACTCCTTAAATTGTACACTAAAAAGTGGGTACATTTCATGTAAATTATACCTCATATTTAACAAAATAATACTAATTCGATTTTTAAATTTTTAAAATAGTCCTTATCTTTTTGATACCATGCCTATAAGGAATAATTTTTGCTAAGTTGATCGTATAGTTCTTATCAGGATTAATTACTAATTAAGTACTACTGTGCCTACTGTATCAGTTTTTGGTTATGTTATCTGTTAATGTTACATTGAAAACTTAGTGAAAAATTAACTGAAGAAGAAACATGGAAATAACTAAAGAAGATACAAAATTAGAAATTATGGAAACATGTTTTTTTCTAAATTTTCCCTTAGATTATAAATAAGTTCTTATGTAAGTTTATCATTTTAAATACATAATTTTGAATTAATATTCCACCATATGTTTTACATCAATTTTTCTTGTTCTTCAGTTTTTGGACATACTTGTGATTTTGACTCTTGTGAATGTTATGAATATCTTTGTTTTTAAAGCCTTTTTTTGCATTTGATTATTCTTATGAATACTTACCTAAATGTAGAATGATTGAATCAAGGAATATGAATTCCATAAATATTGGTAATAAGTTCATATGTCCGATTCAAAAGGTACAATGTCTGTCAGCCAACCAGTTCTCCAACTTGGAAGCAGCCAGTATTCATCAGATTTTTGTGTTTCCTTCCAGAGACATTTTAAGAGTATGCAAGTTTGTGTGTGTGTGTGTGTGTGTGTGTGTGTGTGTGTGTATAGGAGAAAGTTTAGACAATGACTGAAAGAACAAATAATTTTATAAGAATTTATTTATACATACTCTTTAAAATGAAATTAACTGCATTCACTTTTACTTAATAAAAGGAATCTATAATGAAACTGAGGGAACTTCTTTCAATTTAAAAGTTTCTTCAAGGCCGGGCGCGGTGGCTCAAGCCTGTAATCCTAGCACTCTGGGAGGCCGAGGTGGGCGGATCGTTCTGAGCTCAGGAGTTCGAGACCAGCCTGAGCAAGAGCGAGACCCCATCTCTACCAAAAATAGAAAAGTAATTGGACAGCTAAAAATATATATAGAGAAAAAATTAGCCGGGCATGGTGGCACATGCCTGTAGTCCCAGCCAGTCGGGAGGCTGAGACAGTAGGATTGCTCGAGCCCAGGAGTTCGAGGTTGCTGTGAGCTAGGCTGACGCCACGGCACTCACCCCAGGCAAGAGAGTGAGACTCTGTCTCAAAAAAAAAAAAAAAAAA
>RJWJ010012313.1:0-42307 GCA_004363605.1 Indri indri
CTGGGACTACAGGCATGCACCACCATGCCCGGCTAATTTTTTCTGTATATATTTTTAGCTGTCCAATTAATTTCTTTCTATTTTTGATAGAGACGGGGTCTCGCTCTTGCTCAGGCTGGTCTCGAACTCCTGAGCTCAGAACGATCCGCCCGCCTCGGCCTCCCAGAGTGCTAGGATTACAGGCGTGAGCCACCGCGCCTGGCCAATAGAGCAGTTATTATTTCTAGGTTCCTGGGTGTAAGGGTTTGAGTTTTTTTTTTTTTGAGACAGAGTCTGGCTCTGTTGCCTGGGCTGGAGTGCCGTGGCATCAGCCTTGCTCACAGCAATCTCAAACTCCTGGGCTCAAGCGATCCTCCTGCCTCAGCCTCCCGAGTAGCTGGGACTACAGGCATGCACCACCATGCCCGGCTAATTTTTTCTATATATTTTTAGTTGTCCAGATAATTTCTTTCTATTTTTTTAGTAGAGATGGGGTCTCGCTCTTGCTCAGGCTGGTCTCAAACTCCTGAGCTCAAACGATCCTCCCGCCTCGGCCTCCCAGAGTGCTAGGATTACAGGCGTGAGCCACCGCATCCGGCCAGGGTTTGAGTTTTCTTGATACTTTTCATCATTTTCCAAAATGTAAATTGAAGAGGTTTCCAATTCATTTTTCTGTCAGCTAAAACCCCAGGCTTTGCCTTCAAGATTTCATTTCTAGAACTGGTTCAGAATGTAAAAGCTCAAGTTAGCTTCCATGCCAGCCACTGGGAATTTCCTCTAGTCTCCCGCTGATCACGTGGAAGTTGTGTTTGTCATTTCTTTCCTTTTCTTAAACCACGCCAGAGACACCGGACTTTCATGGCAAAGGTGAATAACAGGGCTACTGATATTGTCTGTTGAGAGTTTTAGCCAGGATTCCCCCATCTCTTCCTCATCTTTGCAATTTCATTGGTTCCTTTGATGAGAAGTTTTCCTTGAGGTTTTAGGTAGACTTAATTTAAAGCATTGATATCATCACACTTTTTTATCTTCTGGCTAAAAATAGAACATCTCATATAATTCCCAAGGAAAATCAGTTCTGTCAAATCTCATTGCTAATTCATAAAGGGCATTTGACTGTTCCAGTAGAGGAGTGTGGGAGTCTGATGGATATTTCTAAAGTTAAAATTTTTTAAAGGAATTTAACACCCCATCTTTGTCAGCCATGTGGACCAGAACCAGTTAAACGTAATCCAATGGAGATAAATTTGATTTTTGCATGAATTAGAGCAGCATTTGCAAAAAAGCTCTTGACAGAATGTTCCCTTCATATTCACTATCACCATATTTTGCTTTTCTTTTAAGGGTGGGAAGAAAAGGGTTTCAGTCACACCTCGTAGGCAAATGTCTTGTACGCTTTAATGTGGAGGGAGCATAAGTTGTTATCATGACACTGTTAATAACACTTTTCATGTACTACATTTTGGTTGACATTTCATCCTAATTGAGGAAAAACCTAAAATTAATCTTTGTAAGAAATGAGACCAGAGTGGCTAATCAGGTTTGGAAGTGGGACTAATGGCACTGTAATCAGATTGATGGGCTGTTAAATATCAGATGTGAAAACCATGTCATGAGATGATAAGAAAGAATCTGAACAAAAGTCCTCTTGAATTTGCCCCTTGTCCTTTATTTTGCAGTTTGTTCAAAAGGCTTATTACCACTGCTTCAAAGCACAGATCCAAGATATTTACCAGCTGGGAACTTTTATTTTTCAATCAACTCAGCTTTCCTAAGAGAGATACAGAAAGAAGGGGAAAAATCATTTTTTCCACCTCAGATGTTACTGGTTTTACTTGGGTGACTGGGTGAACCATGAGGCTGGTTGCCCAGGACAATGATGCTGAGTTGGGGGGCTAAAGACCTTGCAGACTCAGATGTTTTATGGTTAATTTTCAATTCTGTTTATGGGTAAATTGTCACTTATATGGGGTGTGGCAGAGAAAGACAGGGCAGAAATGGGACTGGGAGCTTGGCAGGGTGCGTAGGTTTGAACACCAACTTTTCACAATGGTTAAATTTCTCCCATCATCCTTGGGCTGCGAAAGTCTGTGTCTGAGTCCTTGTCAGGGCATTTGGTCCTCAGGATCTGGAAGGGTTCCATGGAGGTAATGCCATATATACAGCACTAGTTCAATATTTGCTTTTCTCCCTTAAGGGGCAGAAGTCAGAGGTGGGTATTCTATGGAAGGACTCTATGAAGTTATATCAGAGACTATCTAAAAATCCCCCAAGACCACCCAACCCAGGAAAAAAGATGCTCAACAGCCATTGACTCACTGCTTCAGTCTTTGTTTAAGAATAGGTTGTTGAAGTAGAAGGGTTGTAACCTCACATTTAAGTTTTGAAAGGATAATGAGGAAGAGATAACTGAGAAGCTGGACTTCATTAAAATTAAAAATTTTTGCTCTGAGAAAGACACTGTCAAGAGAATGAAAAGACAAGCCACAGACTGGGAGAAAATATTTGCAAAACACATATGTGATAAGAGACTGTTGTTCAAAACATACAGAGAACTCTTAAAATGCAACAAAAAGAAAATAAACAACTTGATTAAAAAATAGGCCTAAGACCTTAACAGACACTTCACCAAAGAAGAGCTACAGATGGCAAATGTGCATATGAACAGAAGCTCCACGTCATAGGTCATTAGGAAATTACAAATCAAAACAACAGTGAGACACCATCCAATACCTGTTAGAATGGTCAAAATCTAGAACACTGACAGCAGCAAATGTTGGCAAGAATGTGGAGCAACAGGAACTCTCATTGCTGGGGGTAGTGCAAAATGGTACAGCCACTTTGGAAGACAGTTTGGCAGTTTCTAACAAAAGTAAACATTCTCTTACTTTTGATCTCTTACATATCTCTTTGAGATCTTATGTAAGAGATCTCTTTGATCTCTTACATATGATCCAGCAATCATGTTCCATGGTATTTACCCAAAGAAACTGAAAATTTATGTCTACATAAAAACCTGCACATAAACATTTATGGCAGTTTTACTCATAATTGCCAAAACTTGGAAACAACCAAAATGTCCTCCAGTTGATAAATGGATAAATAAATGGTAGTACATCTAGATAATGCAACATTATTCAGTGCTAAAATGAAACAAGCTGTTAAATCATAAAAAGACATGGAGGAAACTTAATGCATTTTTTTTTTTTTTTTTGAGACAGAGTCTAGCTCTGTTGCCCCATCTAGAGTGCATTGGTGTCATTTTAGCTCACTGCAACCTCAAACTCCTGGGCTCAAGTGATCCTCCTGCCTCAGCCTCCTGAGTAGCCGAGTAGCCTCCCGAGTGCACCACCATGCCTGGCTAATTTTTTAATTTTTTTGTAGAACAGGAGCCTCACTGTGTTGCCCAGGCTGGTCTTGAACTCCTAGCCTCAAGCAATCCTCCTGTCTCGGCCTCTCAAAGTCCTGGGATTACAGATGTGAGCCACTGTGCCCAGCAACAAACCTAGTTTAAAGGTCTCAGTTGGCTTTACTGAGACTCTAGGATCTAGCAATACTTCTTTCCATAAAACAGAATGTGTTCCAATGAGCTGAGTGGAGGAGGTTAGTTTTATAGACAGAAAAGGGGTGAAGAAAGCAGAAACAAAGAATAAAAGGCTGATTGGTCAATCATTTCAATTACCTTGTAAGACATGAACAGGGAAACAGGATAATAGAGAAGCAAGTGATTAGTTACTATCAGGTTACTTCAGGTTACCTTTTTTGGGTGAAGATTAAAACAGAGGAAACTCCATTATTTACCGATTGAAACTGGCTTGTTTGGAAAAGTAGGGTGTTTTTCTCTCCTAATTTCTCAGAAGGACAGATAACAACTCAGTTTCTATTTGGTGACGTGGCACCTCAGTGTGAGTGACTCCAGTTTGGTTTTTAGTCTGATCTGTTGGAGCCTAGTGCAGGAGCTTGGTCCAAAATGAGGGCCTCTGTGAAAGTTGCAGATACCAGGATGAAATCACTTCTGTGAGACTCAGGTGACACACAGCCAGGAAGGCCCGAAGGAGAGGAAGCTCATGCTTATATGTCTGAGATAAGAACTGTTCCCAGGCTGGGTGTGGTGGCTCATGCCTGTAATCCTAGCACCTTGAGAGGATGAGGCCAGAGGGTCACTTGAGGTCAGTAGTTCAAGACTAGCCTGAGCAAGGGCAAGACCTTGTCTGTACAAAAGAAATAGAAAAATTAGCTGGGTGTGGTGGCTCATGCCTATAGTCCCAGCTACTTGGGAGGCTGAGGCAGGAGGATGGCTTGAGCCAGGAGTTTGAGGTTACAGTGAGCTATGATCCTGCCACTACACTCTAGCCTGGGTGACAGAGTAAGATCCTATCTCTATAAAAAAAAAAAAAAAAAAAAGAAGAAAGAAAGATAGAAAGAAAAAAGGACATGGCAACAGGCAGCTAGAGGCAGACAGATGACTTACAAGAATAGAGAAATGGACAATGGCATAAATAATTAAATGCTAATTAGAACTTAACAGCAAGTTAATATTTTTCACCTACTAGGTTGTCAAAGATCACAAAGTTTTTATAATATACAGTCTAGGCGAGGCTGCAGGGGAAGAGGTACCCTTAAACACAGTTGGAAGAAGTGAAAGTCAGTGCAAGCTCTTTGGAAGGAAAATTGACTATTTATGAACATTTAAAATTCAAATACATTTTGACCTAACAATTTCTTTGCATGGAATTATTCTAAGAGATTTATGTACAAGGATGTTCATGACAGCACTGTTTGTTATACAAAAAATTAGAAGTCACCTAAATGATTTTCAATAGCAAGTTGGCCAAATAAATTATGCACATCCCATGAAGAAATACTGCAGGAGATAGCTAGGTACTCCCCCATCTGTGAAAGGACAGGGGCACAGGCATAGTCACCAAAGCATGTCTGTAAGTAGCAAAAGATGGAGAGACTATCCTGGTGTCCTTCAACAGGGTTCTAGTTAAGTGGCCTGTGGGATGGACCCACAGTGACGGGGAGCCATTGCCCAGGCACTGAGCTGGAGGCAGATGATGGCAGGAATATGGTGTGCTGCTATTGATGGCAGTCACAGGGACACAGGGTATGTCTGTGTGTGCTTTAGCTACTGCCTTGGTCCATTTGGGAGGCTATAACAAAATATCATAAAGTGGATGGCTTATAAACAACAGAAAATTATTACACTTCTGGAGGCTGGGAAGTCCAAGATCAAGGGGCTGACAGATTCATTGCCTGGTGAAGGCCCATGTCCTGGTTTGTTGATGGCACCTTCTGTCCTATTTCTTATGTTTCTATGACATTTGCATTTTGAATAATGAACATGTGCTGCTTTCATACATTTATTTTAATTATAAAACATAGCTAATTACAAAGAGTGGACAGGGTGTGAGGAGATAACATTCTATTTACAGACCTGCACTCTCCGCCAGCTACATGTGGCTATTGAGCACTTGAAATGTGCTACTGCAACCAAAAAAATAAATTTTAAAGTCAATTAAATTAATTTAAACTTAAAAATTGATATTTAAGTGCTTGATTCAGTTATTAGAACACTTCTAAATATGCTTGGAACAACCTGGGTATGTCAATCTACTTTTTCAAGTATAAATTTCATAACATCTCTTGTCAGATCAAGTTTTCAAATAAAAATGTAATATCCAAATTGAGATATATAGAAAGTCTAAAAAAAACCACTGGATTTCAAAGATTTAGTGCAAAAAAGAATAAAAGTATTTCATTGTTAATTGTTTATATTGATTATAGGTTGACATGATAACTCTTTGGACATATAGATAGGTTAAATCAAATGTTATTAAAATTAATTTTACGTGTTTCTTTTGACTTTTTAAAATGGGCTACTAGAAAATTTTAAATCACACGAGTGGCTCACATCTGTTTCTATTGGATATCATTGGTGTGGATGGCAAGGGAAGCTAGAGAAATGGGGAGGAAAAGCGGGGCTGACCACAGGGCAACTCCTAGGCTTGGAGGTTAAATTTAGAGGCTCATCCTGGGGCCTTGCCCACTAAATTCACGACTGCCAGAGAACCAGGGGCTTGGCGGGGGTGAGGCTGGGCCTAGAAGAAAGGATGGATGGATGGAAAAAAATGTGAGCAGAATGAATGAAGGGACAGGTGAAGACACGCCCACTGGAAGCTGCTTGTTTGCCATGTGCAAAGGTCAGCTGAAAATAGCTGACCGTATACGGAAGTTATTAAAGAAGTTAGCAAAGGCCCAAACCTTTGTTCCCCAGCTAAGTCTTTGTTCTAAGAATTATTAGCTGCTATCTACACATCTTGTTCTTATCTGCAAAGAGCTATGCTTGCTTGAGTTTCCACATCCTTGTGTACACCCTTGACCTTCTGCACGCGTCTTTGGTAATAAATACGGGAAAGAATTTAGCCGAGGAGGCCATTTTCTCCTTCAGACTTTGGTCTCTCTCCTTTTCTCGAAACACTAAGTGTTTCCAGTAATTATTCCTTCGCTACTGAGCTCAGGGGCAAAAAGCAGCCGCTGGCGGGAGATGGGGGTGGGGGGGGTGGCGGTTGTGGGATTGACCCACCAAATGACCTGTATGTAAATGGCAAGGCCCCAGTGTTGTCCCTAGGTGCTGGCACCTCTTGCCAACCCTTGCTCCTGCCTGTGATGTTCCACTTGGCTGCACTTGGATGGGTTGCCTGGGCCGCCATTCCGTTCCCCACTTGGAAAGCAGTGGCTGCCTCAAGTTCTGGGTGGAGCCCAGACCCCCTCTCCGGGAACGTGTGTTCTTAGCATGGAGCATTCAGGAGACAAAGGAGATGAAACTGTGATTCCAGGAGGTGGCTTCTTGCAGGCAGCAGAAGCACCACGTCGGCCTGTACCAAGTTCATTGCTCATCCCGTGGCCGGGGCCAAGGAGTAAGGGCCTTGTCAGAGGAGCCTCTTGGACCCAGGACCCTTTTATGCTCTTAAAATTCCTGCTGACCCCAAAGAGCTTTAGTTTATATGGATTCTATTTATTGAGTTTTACCATATTAGAAATGAAAGCTGAGAATATTTGAAAGCACAGGAAAACGCACGCACGTTCCATCATCATCAGAGCGCTGATGCCGTCAGAGCATCGCACAGCCGCTGGAAAGTCCACTGCATGCCAGTGAGAGATTAAGAGTGGGAAGAACAAACGACATCTTAGTATTCTTATGAAAATAGTTTTGACCTCACAATCTCCCCCTAGGGGTCCTTGGACCACACTTTCAGAACCCCTGTTACAGATAACGAAACAGTCACTTGGTAGAGGGTGACAAAACCAAGCACACAGACCAGGCGTCTCTTTTCAAGCAGTCTGTGTCCCAGTGAAATGCTATAGCCTGCTGTCTCCTCTCCCCTGTGGCCCGCCCCCCTCCCCACACCTACCTGCTGGGCTGCAGTGCTTGTGGTTGACTGTGAATAGCAGTCAGGTCTTGGCATGTGGTTTCACCCAGGCACCTTGCTTCCTGGCGGTAGAGGCAGGCATGTGACCACCTGGCTGGGCAGCCCAAAGCCCCGCCCCCTCCGCTGGCCACGCTGACGGGATGGTGGGAGCTGGCTTCGGAGCAGAGGCAATCTGGAAACGGGACTTGGGGCCTGAGACTTTTGAGAGGTTCTGCCTGGCAGCCTGGACAAGAGCAGAGCCTGGACACAGCATCCCGCAGGGTTAACAGAGGTCTGGGGCCCCTGTCTATCTCGAGGGAACGTAGCGGGCGGGGCGGTGGGAGCCCAGCTAGGCACCCTCTCCCTCTTGCTCTTACCGACCTTCATCATTGCAGTGATGAAGATTTGCAGTGGGGGCGGAGGAAGCATCTCTAAAGGTCTGGACTAAGACTGGGAGGAATGAGACGCTAGAGGGGCGGGCTAGAAAGCAGTCTACCTCCGAACCTTGCTTTAGGTACTTGGCGCGCATTAGCTGACTGAAACCTCACAACTCTGTGTGGTGACGAATATGATATCCGTTTCACAGATGAGGTAACTGAGGCTCAGAGAGGTTAGCTCACCTGCCCGTGGTGGTCACGCAGCTAGTAAGTTATGGAGCCACGCTCTATTCTGTCTGGCTCAATGCCCCCAGTTTTAACCATACAGCTATACTGCCCAGGAATTTCAGAAGGAATCCTCTGGAATACCTAACCTCTTGGGAGATCTGACAGGCAAAAAAATGTGATGGGTCAGGAGATGGGACACATACCTTCCTCTGGATTCTGGGTGAAATGTTATTTATAGGCAGTTCTACACAAAATTAATCTGCCCCCGTCTCGCCACTCCCGTCATTATGTGCGGGGAAATGAGGAATTTAGTACCTCACTAGATGAGGACACATGCAGGTCAGAGACATGACTACGAACATGCCAAGTTGACCGATCCTCAGGGTCTCGGGGGCCATGTCATGGTTCTCACTTGCGTGTGACTTCAGCAAATCACTGATTCTCTGGGAACTCTAGTCAGTTCATCTGTAAAAATGTTTAGATTGAGGGGTTTTTTTTTTCTGCTTAAACAAACAAACAAACAAATCGCTGAATTAATTCTAAATTCCATACTGGAGCAGAAGTGGAGATCGGCTTTGGGCTGGTCCGCTAGCCGCCCCCTCCCCACTTTGGCAAATGAGGCTTCCCCTTCCCTCCCCCTGCCTGACCGGAATCCCTCTCTGCCTCCCTTGGCTTTTCTGGGTTAGACCACAAAAGCCAGAGCCACGTGCTGGCTACAGCCAATGTGCTGGGCTCTTCCCCACGGGGCTGGAAACGGGCATGAGCTGGTTTTAGGCGCCAATTGCCTGGCAGAAGTTGGGGGTGGGGCAGGGGCAGAACAAGGGTTGAGTTCATTTCCAAGGGTCGAGAGAAAGTGATATTCTGGGGTGAGAGGCAGAGGGGGCAGGGGACAGGGGGCAGGCCAGGAGAGGCCTCACTCACTGGGGGCCTGAAGCGGGAGGTTCGGGCCCCCTGAAAAGGCCCTGAGAGTTGGAGCAGAATGGGGAGCAAGACTTAGAGAGAGATGGAGGAGTCCCTGGTCCCTGGGCCAGGTGGAGGATCCAGTGAAGGGGGGTGGGCACTGAGAGGCTACCCAGGGCTGCCTTGTGGGAATTCCTCTTTTCCTAGCGGATGGGTGGGGGGTCCTTGCCGATGGGTTAATAGCTCCAGTCACTCCCTGCTTCCTTCAATAGACAGTCATCATCCTCCGGCAATCAGCTAATGGGGCAGAGCTGGGCTGCAGGAGGCAGGGTGACATGGCTCTCACCACTGGTTGTGTCCTCTGGTCTCAGTTTCTTCAACTGTAAAACCAGGCCCAGATGACCCACCTGGTCATGGGTCTGTAAAAATAAATGGGACATGGGACGCCCTCGTATGTGGGGATGATGGTTCTGGGAGATCTTTTCACATGTATCCTGTGTGAGACGTGCGGACAACATGTCTCAAACAGCGAGGAAAGGTTCCATTGGGATTTTATCTTGAAAAATAAAATGTTAGTTTCATCTCATGTATGGAAATAATTTTATTTTCTCTATGTTGAACTAAAATAAGTTATAGTCACATCTTGCCCTGATTCTTAAAACGAACCCAAAATGTTGACAATTGGAGTTTTGACTAATTTTCCTGGCATAATTGTTTTCTGACAAACTTATGCAGAAGTATGGTACAATCCTTAACTGTATGTTTGATTTTTCACAGTACATGCATAAACAAGGTCATTTCTTTGCAAAAATACTTCAGAACTTTATCAATTTTCCCAAGGGATTCAATTCAATCCTTTGATATTCAAATGATCTCTTTTGAAGCACTTATCTTGTCATCATCCTTGAATTTTCTCTTCTTCAATTGTTAACTGGTGTAACTTTCCCAGACTCTCATTTGTTAATGGCGTCATGTGTCTGATTTGAGTGGTTTGTCAGTAACACTTTCACCCACTTTCCAAAAAGTTTATATTTCCCACGATTTGCCATCTCTTTGCATTTTTGCACATATACTATGCAAAACAATTGACAAAAAGCATAATTCGTTCTTCAAGGGTCCTGGCTAGTGTAAAAAGGGAAGGAAGTGATGGCAGAGGAGGGGTGAAATAGAAGAGTGATCAATTCTTTTACCAAATATTTTTGTGTTATGATGGCTTTTGGTTTCTCTGGGCAACCTCATAACTCAAACTTGGTAGGAATGTTCATATACCAAGGACCCCAGAAAAGTAACCAATTAAGAATTTAGACAAGGAAAAGTAAATAGATTTCATTTAGTGTATCAACTTGGATTGGTTCATAGTGGCTATCTGAAGTATTGTGTTAAGAAGGATCCTGAGTCTCTTTTTGACCTTGCTAGGGAAGAGTACTATGATTGATTAATGATGTCTGGTCAGATGTGGGAGGGGTAGGGGCAGTCTGTGTGCTACATAGCTGACATAGCCCATGGTAAGTACCCAGCAAATGCCAATTTTTCTCTCTTACAGTGTGTCAATGTTGGGAGGGTTATAAAAATGAAAAAATATGATCCTTACTCAGAAGGAGTTCACAGTCTGAGGAAAGATAGAAAGAAACCAGAGTTGGTTGAATGTTCATTCTAAGAGTAACTGCTTGGCTGCTTGGCCAGCCAGATGGTCAAAAAGAAGCCTAGTGGTTACTGGGGACACACAAGACTGTTCATTGTGATGATTTTTGCTTCTCTCTGTTACCTTGCCATTATGGAAATGTAGATGTAAAACAAGAAAGTGAGATAAAGCAGGAATATTACCTCTTGCTATAGCTCCGACTCTTCGGTCAGGCTGATTTGGGTTTAATTCCAGCCCCAATATTTACTATGTGCTACTGGGAAAGTTACTAAATCTGCCTAGACCCTCAGTTTCCTCATTTACAAAATAGGAATAATAATAGTAGCTGCCACATTGGATTGTTTTGAGGACTGTGTGTGTGCAGCAATATCTCCCTTACTGAAATGGGGCTGGCAAATTTCTCCCCCAGGAAAGGGGTATGATGCATAGGTAATAATGCCTGCACAGTGCTGGGAGATTGCTGTTCACCTAACCCTGGGCTCTCCCAGAGAAAGAATTTGTAGGTGTACAAGATGCTGGTGAGCCAGCAGGGTTAATGCTCAGGGTTCTCAGCTCTGTCCTTCCTGCTTCTTTCCAGGAATGTGGCAGTTGCCCAAGCAATACTCCCAGCTCCATTAATTATCTTAAAAGCTAATCAGAAGATACCAGGAAATGCAGCATTCTCTGCATGCCTGACCTTTGCTGAACTCCTAAATGCTTTTGTCTGAGAGAAAGTTGTATTAATTCAAATCTATTCAACCTTACAGTTTCAACCTTCTCTGTTTCACCCAAGCTGAAGGTATACTTATTCTCCAGCCTGGGAGGGAGCCTGAAGCACTCAAAAGAGCTGAGAGGAGGGTGTAGGGAGGGTACAGGAGAGAGAGAGAAGGTTAGTTATTTTATAGACTGAGAGTCAATGGGGTGTTTGTTTTACCAGCTCATTTTGAGATTTTTCTTGTTGACATGAAGAGTTAGATTTTTCGGGGATGAAAAAATCAAATGATTCAGGAGCAAAGGAGAACAAAGTCTAAACAGACCACAATTTGAAGTATCAGTAATTATAAAGATATACAACTATTATGTACACATAATAATTTTAAAAAACTGCCAAAGATAAATAAAATAAAATAAAATATCAGTAATGAATTTTGCAGTCAGAGGGTAGTAAGCTACGTGATTACTCTCCCAACATGAATTGTAGATGAGCACCCTTTGTAAATCTGGTTCACTTGTAATTTTGTCTTACGATGCGGGAGCATCACTTATGGGGCAGAGTGGAAGGCTCTGGGAGGGAGAGAGTGCCTTGGGCTCATGGAGGTGATGGTATCAGTTTTGACCATCTTCTGGGCTCTTGAGACAGACATACCTGGCACCTACCAGTCCAGCTTTGTCACTCTCTAGTTGTATGACGTTGGGCCATACCTCTCAAAGCTTTCGTCTACTTGACATAACAATGGTGCCATTAGTAGTCAAGCCAGGCTAGGCTATGCTGCTTTATTTCCACCCAATAATGAGTAATCCATTGTAATTGGCATTCAGCATTTTGTAGCTTATTATCTCCATTTCAGGAAATAAGGGACTTGCCCAGGGTCCATGCCAGGATTCAAGCACAGCTTTGTCTACTCAAAATCCCTTTCTCGGTTTATTACATCTCACTGATCTTATAGGTGGAGTCATAGGTACCATGAACAGCTGCTGCTGAACCAGACTGAAAGCAAAGTAATTATCTTAGATAGTCCTGGTGCAGCCTCTTTGGAAGGATAAGTAAAAGAAAAATTGCTTGTGTGGCATATACCACAAAGCACAATTTTTGAAGTGCTCATTATCTTTTGTTAATTGGAAAAACAATTTTTTTCCCTTTTACATTGCTTAGGCTTCCTTTGCATAATCTATATACTCAGGCCTTGGCCTTGTGCGGATAAAGGCTGAGAATGTACGACAGCACCTAGGAGGGCGGGGCCCTGTGCTGTCCTTGAGTCAGGCAGTAGAGGCCTGGCCGGCTTCCTCTGCATCCCTCATTACTGCCTAAACCATCTCACTGTGGGCCAAGGGCCCTGGCTATTTCTCCTGCTCTAATATTACTAAGCCAGCTCTTAGCTACTCAACTCTTCTCAGCTCTTCTTTTTGCCCAACTTGCTCCGAAGCAGTCCGTTTTAGACTTTAATGTGCCTGTGAAACTTGCAGGGATCTTGTTTGAGTGCAGCTTCTGATTCAGTAGGTCTGGGTCAGGGGCTGAGATCCTGCAATTGCATCAGGCGTCCAGGAGGTGCCAATGCAGCTGGTCCTTAGACCACACTTTGATTACAAAACAAAATTTACCAGCTTTTCCATCCGGGGCAAATGGAACATCCCGAAGCCATATGCTTCTTTCTTTTCTTTTCTTTCTTTTTTTTTTTTTGAGACAGAGTCTCACTCTGTTGCCCTGAGTAGAGTACAGTGGTGTCAGCCTAGCCTCACAGCAACCTCAAACTCCTGGGCTCAAGCCATCCTCCTGCCTCAGCCTCCTGAGGAGCTGGGACTACAGGCATGCACCACCATGCCTGGCTAATTTTATATATATATATATTTTTTGTGTGTGTGTGTCCAGCTAATTTCTTTCTATTTTTTTAGTAGAGATGGGGTCTCGCTCTTGCTCAAGCTGGTCTCGAACTCCTGAGCTCAAACAATCCACCCGCCTCAGCCTTCCAGAGTGCCAGGATTACAGGTGTGAGCCACCGTGCCAGGCCTCTTTTCTTTTTTTTGAGACAGTCTCACTCTGTTGCCCTGGGTAGAGTATAGTGGCATCATCACAGCTCAACACAACTTCAAACTATTGGGCTCAAGTGATCCTCCTGCCTCAGCCTCCTGAGTAGCTAGTACTACAGGCACATGCCACCATGCCTGGCTGATTTTTTAAATTTTTTGTAGAGATGGGGTCTTGCTCTTGCTCAGGCTGGTCTTGAACTCCTGGCCTCAAGTGATCCTGCCACCTTGGCCTCCCAAAGTGCTAGGATTACAGGTGTGAGCCACCGCACCTGGCCAGCTATATGGTTCTAAAAGAGATTTTGAAAAAATAATACACTGCCAGCTATGCACAAATAATTTACTAAAATGGTCCACTGTTTAAAAATACTCTTCCCCCTGAAGCGTGTCGGCATGTTGTATCCTCATAATGCCATGCCAAGATTTTTTGCTGGACTCTCTTGCTCTGTGTTTTATTACTACATGTGCTTACATCAGCTTTTGCCTAGTGCTTCAAATGCAGGCCTCTCAGAGAGCAGTGCCTCTACGCTGATCTCCGAGTTAGCCCTTGGCTGGTGATGCACGGCAAACGTGCCTGGTGGAGCACCACGGCTGGAGGGGTGGCATTCTCCTGTCTGCACCTCACTGTGAGCTCTGGCCTCAGCAGCTGGCTGCCGTTGTGAAGCCTGGCTCATGGAACCGTGGTTTCCTGACCAGGGGCTTGACATGCCGTCTGCTTAGTACTGGAGACAAGCTTCATCTAGCACCTGACAGAGCAGGATCTGCTTACAGCTTTCTCTGTCTGGTTGCTTCTATGAGTCAATGGGCTTTGGCTGTCAGCAGGCACTCTGGAACTTTAGTCCCAGTGTTGTCTATATTTTTATTTCCTTCCCAGCAGATCTAAGCAACTACTGTCCTGCTCCTGCTTGTCAGACATTAACGTCCCTTCTCAGGGGAGTATGGGGAGTTCTTTTACCCACATCCTCCTACCCTGCTGCAAACAGCTGAAAAGGCAGCCAGAAGTCAGAAGACCCTCAGAGAGAAATCTGCAGTATGGCTTTACATATCCAGGTGTTACTTTCTTACTGAGTCTCAAAGCTACAATCAAACGCCTTCTCAGCACCATTCTGATGACATCCACTGTGCAGATTTGGGAAGCTCTGTGAGTGTCAGTGGTGTGCCCCGTGTGGATGGAGAAGGAAGGCTACAAGATGAACTCATCTTTTGGTCTTTATGCCCTTCACACAAAGCTGGGTGCCATGGCAACTACCTGACTCTGCGGCCGGGTCTACCAAGAGCCTTCCTGTAGGTCAGGAGCATCCCTGAAGGCTGCTACAGAGACAAGATAATTTGAAAAGTTTCCCATCAATCACTAAGATCTGACACTTTCTTCTTCAAAATGCTTTCCGTGGGCAGCCCCTTCCCTCCCTCCACAGCCGGCTCCCACCTGGTCCAGCCCTCCTCTCTGAGCCTTGAGGACTGCCCTTGTTCAGCACGTGCTTGCATGAAAAATCTCCCTAAAGCAATGCTCTCCTTGGGCCATTCCTCCACTTAGAAACCTAAACCAGCTCCACATTGCCTCTGAGATCAAGCACGAATACTCCGACTCATCTCAGGGCCCTCTGCGATCGGGGGTTCCAGCTGTCATTCTCATTCTCCACCACCCCAGTGGTGCTCAGGTCCGCCTGCTTTCCCAGCTGTCCCCCTGACAAGGCTGGTCTCCTGGGCTCAGAGTGCTCCCTGCACCCAGCTCTGCTGTTTGGATCCTCCCAAAGCACCGTGGCCTTGCCCTGCCTAGTGCCCTGCACAGGTGCCATTAATGTACTGGCGTTGTCCATCCTCCTCAACAGGCTTAAGCCCTGGGCAGGCAGGGGCACTGTAGCAATCTGCTCAGGCTGCCATAACAAAATACTGCAGACTGCGCAGCTCAAACAACAGAAATTACTTTTCCTATGGCTCTGGAGGCCAGAAATCCCAGGTCAAGGGGTCAAGAAGCAGGGGTGGCCTCTCCTGAGCCTCTCTTTTTGGCTTGCAGACAGCCACCTTCTCACTGTGTCCACACATGGTCTTGCCTCTTGCACATGCATCTTTGGTGTCTCTGTGTGTCCAAATTTCCTCTTCTTACAAGGACACCAGCTAGATTGGATTAGGGCCCACCGATGGCCTCATTTTAACTTAATCACCTCTTTGAAGACCCTGTCTCCAACGATAGTCACCCCGAGGTACTAGGGGTTGGAGCTTCAACATATACATTCTGAGGGGACACAATTCAGCCCCCAACAGGCACTATCCTCTGTGGCTAGTATATCCCCAGCACCTGCCCCGTGTCTGCACGTGGGCGGCAGGACTCAGCAAAGGCTTGTCCTGGAATGACTGCCCCTCCCTGAGGTGTCCTGCCCCTCTCCCGCTGGCATTCAGGCCCAGGCCCAGCCCTGCCCAGCCTGTGAGCCTTTCTTAAGCTGTGGCGACTTTCTTATATCTACTTCTCTAGTCTACGCATATGCGCAGTCTCACATTGCTAACTCTTTCAGGGGTTTTATCTTTGTCCCTTTAACTAGTGTAGACCACTGGGGCTGTCCCTCCTTAGGTCAGGCACAAAGAGGCTGCTCTAAAATAAACTCCCCTCCCCCAAATGAATGGTGATTTCCCCCTTAGGCACCATCTGGATCTACTATTGGTTAAAATCTCCAGCGAGGAGAGGGAGCTACACAGCCAGGTCCAGGGAAAGGCCCCCCTCAAATCACCCAGCCTGCCAGAGTAGAGCTGGAATAGAAGCTGTGGGTTTGGGTACTTGAACCCATACACTATGTTTCTTTTGTCCTAGAAATAATCGCAGACCAGGATGGGAAACACAATCTATTCAGCAGCCTTTCCCAAATAATAGATTGAAACATTTTACTGCCTTGAAGCATTTCGAAACTGTGTGGAGATTTTGTATGGTTTCCAACCATTATTCTCTTGCCAGGCTGGGAAGCTTGTCCTCTGAGATTTAAAGAGTTAAGGCTGGCTATGTCTCGTACACATTCCTGGGCAACTTAATTATTGACCCAGCTTGTAAATCATTCACAGCTTTCCAGAGGTATCCGTATACTTCTACTGGCAGCAAACGGTGTCCTGGGCTATTTGTGCAATGGAGGTTGGGGTCAGGGAGAATGTGAAAAATTAAGAATAACAATGCTTTGCTTCCTCCCTGAACTTTAATCGCCCGTTTAAATAAAGCCGAGGCTTTCTTCCTTTGCCACCTGCTCAGAGCACCTCAGCTCACTGCCAAGACAGCTCTAGTTTCACTCCCCATTCTCTGTGCCACGCCACCCCAAGGACACCAGGCCACTTGGATTTCATCTAGGAGTGAAGTCGTGGGGATCAGCCATCTTGCCTGGAGCCCCTCTGGGTTACAGCCAGGGCTTTAGGAACACAATATCTTACATCTTAAGTAACTCTTCTAATCCTATCCCTTAGGGGCTGGATAAGAAGCGATGGCTTTCAGCTGGCCTGCCAGTGAGGCATTTAAGCGGGTTTGTGGTTAACCAAGGCCACACACCCGGTGAGCAACAAGATGGAGTTTAACTGTAGCCATGTCTGGTGGGGGCCCCACCTCTACGGTGTCTGGTATCTCAGCAGCCCTGCCCACTTTCGAATGAGAGGAGAGGTCCGGTCAGGTCTCACCGGCTGGCTGAGGGATTCAGGTCCAATGCCTGTGAAAACAGACACCGGAATAATCAAAGGACTGCATTCCTTTGTCTAAATGGCAGCTAATCCTCCCTCCTTTGAAGGAGCAGAAACCACAGGTGACAGTCAAGCCCTTAGTAGAATCAGCTGTCTGGTTTGTTTGTCCCCCAAGTCCTGTAGTTCTCAGAGCCCAGAGGAACCTTAAATATGTCTTGGTCCATTTTACAGATGAGAAAATAAATGGAGCCTGGAACATTTTTATTACAAATTAATCCCAGCTGGAAATAGGCTAGTTTATTCAACCTAGAGAAGAAATTAATGGCAAGAGACTTTTTAAGGTAAACAATTGAATGTTGAGAATGCCAAAGCTGATGTAATTTTACCAAAGCTAGAGGGAAATCTTCCTCAACTTGTTCAGGCAACACAATCTGGTTTCTAGTCGGTTCGGCCGAGCCAGTCTGGAGGCACGTGTTCCCCATGGGGAAAACTACTGGGCTCGCTGGGCAGCTCCTTTGTGCTCCAGAGCTGCGTCTTTGTTTTCCTTGTATGTGTAGCAGCTCATTGGTGGGAAGGAGTCCAGGAAGAGATCTATCTGCAGGGGAATTTTTAATGGCTTTATATTAAGTATTTTATAGGCATCCTTGCAGACCACACTATAAGATGTGGCATTGTCACTACCTGTCCCCTCACAGAGGCTTCTAAGAGCCTGAGATTCCAAAATCAGATTTCACATGCAGGTGTACTCAAAGCCTGGCACCAACCAGCTACCTTTCTAACCAGCCTCATTTTTCACCTTTAGAGAACATCTGTTAGAGTCAAGCAAATCCTTCTTCCAAATGCTACTCTTTTTTTTTTTTTTTTTTTTTTTGAGACAGAGTCTAGTTTGGTTGCCCTGGGTAGAGTGCAGTGGCATCGTCTTAGTTCACTGAAACCTCCAACTCCTGGGCTCTAATTGTACTCTTGCTTGTTATCACTTTTGGCCAGTTGCTTCAAATATATTAGTTTATTTTAATACTCATGAAAATCCTACAAGGTAGGTTTTATCATCTCCAATTCTCAGATGAAGAAACTGAAGCTCCGAGCATGTAAGCGACTTTCTCAAGTTCGCATAATTAGTAGTATCGCCAGTGCTGTCTTCATTCCATGATGCCATTTAGCAAAGCACAATATCCTATAATTTAAAAATAAAAACAAAAAGACTCTTGACCTTAGGATGGAACTCTGCTTAGATGAGCAAGTGGCCAGAGAATATGGCTTGTGTCAAGACAATTCACACTGCGATTTTAGAGTCCTGTGCCTATAAACTGTGTGTGTGTCTGTGTGTGTGTGTGTGTGTGTGTGTGTGTGTGTGTGTGTACACATTGTTATTGCCTTTTCTTCTTCTCATCACTTTCCCACCAGGATGAAGTCCTTGTCTGGCTTGAGGATGAAGTCTCTGTCTGAAGGCTGCAAGGCTCTGTCATTTTGTTTGCTGGGCAGAACTGTGGGCCCTTAAAGCACACCAGTGTGCTGAATAGTTTTGGGGGGCAGGTTGGTAGGGGAGAGTGGCATCTTGTTTACTCTCAAAGACTGTACATCTTGCCCTGGCTTAACCAGTTCACAGAGACATACACGAGCTTTATGTAAGGGAGGCCTTTACGGAAACACAGATGAAAAAATCTGCGTGAATACACACCAGAAATGCCGCTTGGGCTGTTAGGTTCCTGTGGTCAGGAAACTAAAAGCCCAACCCAGAGTGGATGTACAAGAACAAGATTTTAATTAACATTTTGCTTTAAAAAAAAAATTACAAAACTGGCTTCACTGGATGCTAGAAAACTGGTGTGGCCCTAAGAGCTGGCACAGTCCCTGGGGTTTGTAAGGCTTATTATATTATACGATGTTTTCCCATGCTGGAGTTAGGGTGTAACCTTTATATGAGAGAGAAAATTCTTTTATCTGAAACCTTCTGCAAATGACCTAACATTGTCTCTATTATCCACACTTACTTCACACTGTTAAAATTAAGAAATATAATTGTATGCATGTCAGTATTTATACTTTATAATTTTATTGTTATTTTTGTGTTGCATTTATTAATTCAACTTTTTTGTTGCCTCATTTTGTTGCCTCATTGTTAAAGTTAAGACTTTAAACACATGTGCTGTTTAATATCTTATATACTTTCTAACAATAACGAAATGATACGTCGACCAACAAAAGAGGATTGAAAGATGGGTTTTATATATTCATGTGACCCTAGATTCATCTGCTTCTGAATTGGGTACGCTGTCCCTGGCCTCAGTATAAATTAAGTTCCCTTATCTTTATTTGACAGAGAAGGTGCTCAGTGGGATAATGATAGTTACCGTGGGAATGTCTGCAGCCTTCCTCCCCTCCCCAGGTAACAAAAACTAATGCTGTAATGGTCTGCCCAGTGTTTTCCCTTCTTTTGCCTCCCAAAAAGGAAGTGTTCTTATTTTTTTATTTTTTAATCACTGAGAGAGGAGTTGTATCAATGTCCATAATCAAGGGATGCAATCAACAGAGGAAAACACAGTGTGGCACTCAGCTTAGAGAGAGGCCTGGGGAACTCTGCAGAGGGCTGCCCGGGACGCATGCGGCAGAGGCGAGTGAGACGGCTGCAGAGGAAAGGACCACTGATAAATGTTGCTGTGCACCATGTGTTTGTCTCCTCTTCCTGGTTTCCAAGAACCTCAAATAAAGAATTTGAGTCTTTGAAATTCCTTCTTGTTCCAGACTGGATTCCTTTGAGTACTGAACCACCCTGAGACTGAACCATGTGGATCCTGCCTTTATACAGGTTATACCTAAAAAATATTCCTGTGTCCCCTCCGTTGCTGGGGCTTTCTGCTACTTTGCTCTAATATTATGATTACATAGCAGCAGGCTTTGGCTGTCCTGAGGTGGATCACAGTCATTTGGATGAGTCTCCAATAAGTCTAGACACAGTTCACTTCTAGTTTACTTATTTAATCGAATGAATCCCAGAGGAATTGTTTTAGAACCGTGAATGAGAAACTTTCCAACTGGATTTGTTTAAATAGCAAGGACATGGGAACTTATTCCAATTGTATTTAGATAATACCTGTTAGATAAGCCTCGGCGTATTTCAGGGTTGTTTCATCCTCCTGTCTAGAGAATCCTAAGAAGCCCACACTTGTCTTGTAGGAATGTAGTCAGAACAGTCTTTCAGGGGGAACAGTGATTTTGCTTGTGTCCTTTCAAATTTTATTTCTTATTAGAAAACTCTCCAGTGCCATAAGCTGTCAAAAAGATGTGGTGCTGTATTTATTTATAGCAGAAATATCTTCAGTAATTGTTTCCCTGTGTGTGTAGAGAAGTTGTTTATGTTATTTGTCAGGTTCAGAAATGCATTGCGAGGCACCGTCCAGCAGCTCCGTCTGTGAAGCACTGGTGGGGTCGTTTATTATGCTTCCCTGAGCTGCCGAAGCCTCAGAGTTGGGACTTCTCTCTCGTGCTTGCGGAAATGGTGCGCTCTTAATTTGAGGGCAACTGACTAACATTTTGTGTTCATTCAGGGTTTCCTAGGCAGGGAACTGGGTCAGGTCTTCAGAACATAGAGCTTGGGGTTTGGGAGATAAAATTAAAACTAAAGTAGAATGGAGCCCCAGCTTGGATGCAAAGAAGGAAAATGCCTGAGCAATTTTCTTGAATCAACTTACTGTGTGTTTGAGTCTAGTTGGGGCACCGTGTATGGGGAAGACACAGAGAGGTAAACAATGCATAATTGGTTGAATAGATAAATGATTAAACATTTGAAATAATGCTTCCTATTTAAAGAACAGGCAGGATATTTGAGTGTCAGATTTTTTTTTTTTTTTTTTTTGAGGCAGGGTCTTGCTCTGTCACCTGAGCTAGAGTACAGTGGCATCATCAGAGTCACTGCAGTCTCAAACTCCTGGGCCCATGCGATGCTCCTGCCTCAGCCTCCTAACTAGCTGGGACTACGGGCACATACCACCATGCCAGCTAATTTTTCTAGTTTTTGTAGAGAAGGGGGTCTCGCTCTTGCTCAGGATGGTCTCGAACTCCTGGCCTCAAGCAATCCTCCCGCCACGGCCTCCCAGAGTGCTAGAATTACAGGTACGAGCCACCACGCCTGGCCCTTGGGTGTCAGAATTGAAGGTCAATGTTACCCAGGATTTGTTTTTCAGGGCAGAGAATATATATTTCCATGCATCTCCACAGGACATTTTTCTTTCTTCCTTTCTTTCTTTTTTTTAATCGAGACAGGGTCTCACTATGTTGCCTAGGCTGGCCTCGAACTCCTGGACTTAAAACAAATGATCCTCCCACCTCAGCCTCTCAAGTAGCTGGGACTACAGGCAAGCACCACAGTGTGTGGCTCATTTTTAGTTCTTGTTCCTCTTCCACCACTTCAATCAGTATACAGTTAAAACTTGATCTCCTGTTCTACCAACAAATTCCAAGTTCGGTTAGTTATAACTTCTGTGTGAGGTAATCAGTACATAATTTTGGATCAGTCGGGGTTCGATCAAAGTTGTAGAACCCCTGTGAGTGATGCAGAATGAGGGCTGCAGGGGTCCTAACTTTGCACTTGTGGGAGCTGGGGGGAGGCGGTCTATGCCCATCGTTGCCCCTGTGGTGTGTACTATTGAGTCTGAAGTCCCCGTGTGTCAGCCAGACAGGCAGTTAGGATGGGAGCTGGGTGTGGGTAAGAACAAGGACAGACAAGACACTGCAAGGACAACTGGAACCCACAAGGACTGTTGGAAACTGTGCGTTTCTCTCTCATCACCTCCAACCTTAATTCTGTGGTGACCTGCCGGAGAAGCTGGCACCCTTTGCCAAGGAGCTGCACTTGCACCTGGCCCAGGACTCAGAGAAACTGACGGAGGAGATCTGGCGGGAGCTGGAGGAGCTATGGGGTCTGGGCACACACGCCGGGCCGGCAGGTCAGCAACAGCATCCGCCAGCTTCCACAGCACCTGCTGCCCGGCAGCTACAGCAGGCTGCAGAAACATAGCTACTGCTTCATGCGCACCTTCCAAGTCAGATGCAAAACCTCTCTTGTGGCAGCCCTAACCTGGAACTATACAGGGAAGGGAATTCTTGGAAACATAGTTCCTGTTTGGCTCAGTTATCTCAGTACAAAGCCACCATAGTCTATCCTTTTTTTTAATACTTGGCTTTCACACACACTTCTTTTAACCAGATTTAACTTCCACATAAAGACAATAGCAACATTATGCTTTAGTCTAACATGATGCAACTCTTCTTGTACTATCCAAAACATGTCATCCTCTCCTGCAAAGAGGTTTCAAGTCTATCTTTGAGTGACAGTAATCCTCTTCTAGCCAAGTCACATTCCTCCTTTGCTATTCTGCAACTTAAATGCTCAGGTATAGGTTAATTATCATTAACATATCTTTTGTTAGATGGGAGAGGACTGAGAGAGAGAAATCCCCTTCCATAGACAATCAAATATTTTTGACCAAAGCTAAGTAAAACTTTTATTTTGAATGAGAGATTACGGATGTACTAAACTGACGATTTCTTTCCTGAGCTTAAGATGGCTATTTCATCTTTTTTTAACATTACCACATTTATCCTGAGAGGAGTGGGGCTCCCAAGCCAAGCCTAAACTATGAGTCTGCAGTTTAGCCTGGTCTGTCTGATGAACTGGTGTGCAGCGACCCCACCCCCCAAGCCCCAGGCACCTGTTTTTTACCTAGGAGCACTGAAATCTGTGCTGAAGGAGCTTTGAACAAAAGCCCTGGGAGGACAGAGGTCAAGAGGAAGGACGAAGGGCAATGTCAGTCCTAGGGCTTAGGTCTGACCTTCAAAGATAAAACACCTTCCGTCAGAATGGGCAGGGGGTATATGATTTGGGGAGATGGAATCTGCTTTGGGACCCACATGGCGAAGTGTGACATGGACCTGGAGAATGGACAGCCTCTGCATTTCTTCCAGAGCATCCTGTGTAAACGATGCACGTTGCAGCCCCGTTGGGCATACTTGAGAGATCTCAGCTCGGGGGGAACCTGGTGCCAGCATCCTGGGCAGCAGGGCACAGGCCTTAGGGAGAGCCATGGCATGGGGTGGCACCAAGCCTCCCCGGGGTGGCCTGCAGGAAGCAATGGCGTCAAGCAGGCTGGAGTGGGAAAACACGTCTGAGATGTCTTTGTGGGACCCCTCAAGGGGACTCAGAAATAACGGGGGTGGGGTGGGACAGGGGCTAAAGATGGGCAAGGAGGGAGGAGATATGGTTTGGACGTTTGTCCCCTCCCAATCTCAAGTCGAAATTTGATCCCCAATGTTAGAGTTTGGGCCTGGTGGGAGGTGTTTGGGCCGTGGGGGCAGATCCCTCATGAATGGCTTGGTGCCCTCCCCACGGAAATCAGTCAGTTCTTACTCTACTGATTGATGGAAAGAGCGCGGGCACCCCCTCCTCTCTCTTTTGCTCCTTCTCTTGCCGTGTGACATGCCTGCTCCCTCTTCACCTTCTGCCTTGATTGGAAGCTCCCTGAAGCCCTCACCAGAAGCAGATGCTGGCACAATGCTTCTTGCACAGCCTGTAGAACCAGGAGCCAAACACACCTCCTTTTTGTTATAAATTACCCAGCTGTAGGTATTTCCTTTATAGCAACACAAAAGAGACTGATTCAGCACGTGGGGTACCACAGGATCTTTGTGGTGATGGAATAGTACTGTATCTCGATTGTGGTGGTAGTTACGCAAATGCACATGGGTGATAAAATTGCATCCACACACACAAATGAGTGCATGGAAAACTGGTGACATCTGCGGGTTGCACCAAGGTCAATGTCCTAGTTGTGTACCAGATGTGAGCATTGAGGGACACTAAAAGTACCCAGGACCTTTCTGAACTATTTTTGCAACTTCCTATAAATTTATAATTATTTCAAAATAAAGAGTGTATTTAAAAAAAACAAAAGAAGTTATGAGAGACTGTTGAATTAGAAACTTTAGGCATCAGTGATTTTTAAAGCTCACCAGATGAGTGTCACGAACCAGGACTGAGAATCATCCTTTATTGGAAACTCTTGGGGTCATATTTTTGAATTTTAGGAAGGGAATATGATGCATATACCATATTATATGTAATAACTCTAGGTGGTTCTCGGACAGCACTCTGTGATCAACCATATTAACATTTCTTCAGCAAAAACATATGGATATTCATACCAAGTGACATAAATAAATACAACAACAATAAAAGCTGGTGGAGACTTTGAAGACAGAGTCCAGTTCTTCCCTTTGTGCTGGGGGAGGGGTGAGGAAGCTGTGCTGGTGTTATTTGGGCAAAATTATTAATTGATCTTATTTGACCTATAGGTTGCCATGAGACCTAAGGAAACATGGGAAATAATTAGAGAAGCACACACAAATTTGTGTAGAAAGGTACCTGTCCACGTTAAAATTGGGAACACTTAGAAGCAATCTAAGTATCCGACTATATGAAAATAATTAAATGCTGTTATGGATTTATTGTGGAATATAATACAAGTGTAAAAATTGTGTTTTAAAGGAATAATGATAATGGAAAATTCTCATTATACAATATAGTGTGTTCAAATGGGTTTAAAAACTATATATTCAGTATGATTTTATTTTGATAAGTAATTTTATTTTATTTATTTGTTTATTTTAGAGATGGGGGTCTCACTATGTTGCCCAGGCTGGAGTACAGTGGCTATTCTCAAGAGCAATCAGAGCCCACTGCAGCCTCAAACTTCTGGGCTCAAGTAAACTTCCTGCCTGAGCCTCCCTAGCAGCTGGGACTACAGGCATGTGCCACTATACCTGACCAAAGTCATTTTGAAAAAGACTAGATAGATATTAATAAATCAACAGTGAGTATCTCTTGATGGTGGGAGTATAGGTAATTTATATTTCCTCTTTTATACTTTTGATTTTAAGTATTCTACGATAAACAGGTTAACTTTTATCATTAGAAATAAGTGTTATTCATTTTAAAATGTTCTAAGAAATGGTAGCATATCAGAATATGCACACAGCTACATTATAGTTGGTGATTTTGTTAAGTTATACCTTGAGGCTATGGAAGTATTGGTAGTTAGAAAAGTTTTGGGCAACACGTCTTAACAATATAAATTTATATTGAAATCACAGCAATAGAGAAAATCTATCGGGATTTATTAGTCCTTCCAAAATCCATATACTTTTCTTGTGTTAAGTTTAATGTCTGTGTTGCATAGAACAACTTACTTTGAAGTTTATCTTCTATGTTTCCAGAACTTAAGGAAATTAGTCTGTGACCATTAAGTCAAGGAAAAATAATCATAGTAATATAATTAATATTTATTAATTGATTAATAACTGTACGTTAGGTGCTTTACTTTTTTTCATTTAATTCTTCACCCTCATGAAATAAATAATATTAACATTAATTATTATATTCCTTTTACAGATAAGGAAAATGAGTCCCAGTTAAGGTCACACAGCCAGGCTTTTTGACTTCAGAGCCAGGACTTCTAACACCGCAGTCCTCAAGGAAAAGGTGTGGGCTGCAGTGGCTTGGGGTACACCGTAGGATGGAAGATTCAGCAGGAAGTGAAGAAGGACTTCCCAGAGAGGCCTGTGCAGGAGCGGGCGGAGCTTGTCGGCGGGGCGAAGTCCTCCCTGGGAGAGGGGCTGTCAGAGCAGAACAGGCAGACACAGTCAGTGTCACGGCCCCGTCTTGTTCTAGAGGCGTCCACTCTTAAGTGACGTGGGCTGACTCATCTGCACAAAGGGAAAAATTTCTACCTCATAGGCTGGTTGTAAGAATTGTTTGAGGTATAACAAAGGGTTCCAAACTTTCCGCCTTCTGGAAACCACACTGTCTTTCATATCCGAATCAAATAGCTAAGCCTACGCTCCGAAATATTAACGCATGGGGAAAGGAGCTTCCAGCATTTTCAGACCCGCTTTCCTCCCAGTTCCTGTTAGCCTCAGTTCTCAGCTGGCCTTGCCTGTCCTCCCTCCGTGCCAGACTCAGCTCCCTTCTTTTGTTCCCCAAGCAACACCCACCTCTGTGCACTGGTGGTGTGGCGGGTGGTGAGAGCACATGTAGCTGACTTCCACTGAAGATGTGGGGATAGGGGAAGAAAATTACAGTTTTGCCTAACCCAGTACAAAAACATGCCAACGAGTCACATCGGACAAGTTCTTACAAGTTTACAGGTTGTCTTAAGTACAAATCCTCCTTCTCACGTCTCTGGAAACCCCCTTCTGTCTCCAACAACCATCCACTTTCTTTAAGTGCTTGGGCCAATGCAGCAAACCCCACTATTTTATTATGCCGAGCAGTCCGGATCTTTTTTGTCTCATTTCTGTCTTCTAGACCAGGCCCCAAGGACCATCCTGCTTAAAGCAGAATGGGGGAGATGCGTCAAGTCACCTTCCTCTCCCTTTGGCCCTTGTGAGCCTCGAGTTGCTTGTCTGCTTGGGTGGGGGTCGTAACGACACTGAACCCCAGGATTATTGTTAAGCGTCAGTGAACATAAATCCCTTAGTACTGCGTCAGAGCTCCATGCTGTTTGTCGGTCCTGTTCCTCTGACTTTGTAACTTCTGGAGAGATTCAGCCTTATCTTTCCTCTTGCCAGGTGCTGAGTCCCTGCCGCCCGGCTCCCCCTGGCCAGAGGGAGGTGAGGACTGTCTATCGGGGGCACATTCTGAAGCCTTTGCCTTTGCAAATCTGAGTGTCCTAACACCACCAGGCCCAGCCCTGCCCAGGATGAGCGGTAGAAGGTGGAAGCCCCAGCTGCTGTCGTCTGTTGGGCAGGTGACTGAAGTGTATAGTGACCCCACAGAAGGTCGGATCACAGGCGGTCACGTGGCCCTGGAGACTTGGAGTAAGGGCTGATGAGGGTGGCTGGCATGTTTGACGCATGGTTTTCTTTGGGAACGGCCGGGAGTGGGTGGGAGGGATTGGGATGGCGTGGAAGGAAGGGAATGGGCTTTAATGGTAAGATCTAAAGTGCCTGTAACTACCAGAGTGTGTTGTGGGTGAGATTTGGTACATATGAATAAATACAGAGACGTTGGTCAGGACTTTACGTAAGCAAGAAGGGTCCAGAGGCAGAGGTGAAGCCCAGGAGCCTTGCTGAGACGATGGAGCTGCACCAGAGCCAGCATCCAGGGCAGCAAGACCTGTGGAAGGTTCTCCAGAGGCTCACCCACAGCGGGATGGCCCCCGAAGTCCAGCAAACTCCCGTTGTTCCATGCACCCCTCCCCTGATGCTGGGCGCAGCTCCCTCTCCACCCAGGGGCCCTTCTTCTTAGCTGCCTCCCTCAGGACGGGGTGGTGGCTACGCCCAGCTGACTCCTGCCCTTCCTCTGCCCTGCTGGGGACTGCGCTCCTTGGGCGCTGGTCATCTGTGTCCAGTGCTTTGCAGTGTGCCTGGCCCACGTGGCCTGCCTGCACACTGGAGTGGGAGGTCAGGGCTCTCAGGGCACATTCTGTGGGCCAGGAGGATGCAGAGCTGGCCTTATCTCTAGCAATTGGCCGTCTGTGTTCCCTGGAACAACAGGACACCAGGTGCAGGGCCCCAGTGTGGGGCTGGAGCTTGGAAACCTGGCTGAGAACAGAAATGGAGCTGCCCTGTTGGGAGGGGACGTGGACAGGAGAGGGAAGAGATCCTGTGTTCCTGGTAAATGGACACTCTGGGGGCGTCTGGGTGCTCTCAGGTGGCCTGTGGAAGAAGGAAGGTGCTGCAGACAAGGAGAAGCCCCAACAAGGGACCAGACACTGTACCCCCATGTCCTATCTGACTTTGGGAAGGGAGGAGGGAGAAAAAGGGGAGAAAAAGGAAGAAGAAGTGGAAGGAAGCAGTTGACCACCTGCTCTGGGCCGGGCACCAGGCTGGGCTCTGAGAAGATGTATAAATGCTGCACAGCACCTGGCGCACAGGATGCCCTGGGTCATTACAGCTATTATCGCTATTATTGACATCACTGCTAAATTCTCTCAACACCACCACAAGGTAGGTATTATTATCTCCATTTCATGGATGACAAAATTGAGGTTCAGTAAAGAGAAGTAATTAGTGTAGGTGGGGTCCAAACTGAAACACAGCCTGCCTGACTCCAAAACCTGTGTGTCCAAACCCTGCGGTCGGGCAGATGTAGGTCCCCCACTGGTGCCTGGCAAGGCTGTGGCTGGTGTTGCTGAAGGGTCAGTAGGGGGTGGAGACGGGGCAGGGGCAGGGGCAGGGTGAGGGTGGGGGCATCAGGCAGGGAAAGAAGCCACCTCCCCTGAGAAGTTCCCCAGGGCTGGGCTGCCTGGTGCGCTACCCACCAGGGAGTAGGAGACCAGGGGAGGCCAGAGGCAGAACCCTCCCACCACCCTGCAGGCCTAGAGCTGGGAGGCCAGTGCTGGGCATTGTGGGAACAGCAGCTCCTGCAAGAGAGAGAAGCAGCCTTGGCACCTGGGGAGGCCACCTCTGGGAGGACCAAGGTAGGCACAGCCTCTGAGCCTTCACCGAGCACACCCCGGGGGCCCCAGAGGGGGAGGCGGTGCTTGGCTCCCAGCAATTATGCTGGTGGGTGCTCAGCCGGTGACTGTATGTGTATTTATTTGTCATCGTTCTTGCCAGTATTATGGTGATCACATTCTCTCACTTTTGTGCTTTTAGGCTAAAGGACCCTGAAGAAACACATGACCGAAATAAAAGCTGACTTACCTTTCCAGGTCAGAGTCATAAGTGTCAAAATTATCAGGCAAGATCTGCCAGTGATGTATGACCACATGCCTCTATTGAAATTCCTCTTTACAAGGAAAGCGGTGTGTGTGTTGTTTTTTCCAGCAGTGGAAATACAAATAATTCACTCTGGAAACCTTGGCTGTTTCACTGTTAACTAATTTGTTTGCTGATAAATGATTACCCAGGAGCCAGGGTGAGAACTCAGAAATTAGGTTTCCTCTGTATGCAGAACATTGTGCTAAGCGGTTAGGGGTACTCCAATGGATGCGAGGGTGTACACCTCATACAGCAGAGTTTGTAGGTTAACAGGAAGACAGGAAGAAACAACACGAACATATGACTATGACACGATGGGATCTGGGCTACTCACACTAGCTGTGGTATGATTAGAATAGGATCAGAGACATGAGGAAGACTTCTGGAAGGAGGTACTCAAGCAGTGTTTTGGACAAGAGAACCCAAGGTCTGGCAGGGAGAAAGGAGCAAGGTAACCTACCAAAGTCTTAGAGGAGAGCAAGCTGATGTTGGAGCCGCCCTCATTGTTGCTTTGTTTGTTTTTTTAAACAAGATTTCACTCTGTGGTCCAGGCTGGAGTGCAGTGGCGATATCATAGCTCACTGTAACCTCCAATTCCAGGGCTCAAGCAATCCTCCCAGCTTAGCCTCCTGAGTAGCTGGGACTATAGGTGTGTGCCACCATGCCTGATGCCCAACTAATTTTAAAATTTTTTTTGTAGAGACACGGTCTTGCTATGTTGTCCAGGCTGGTCCTGAACTCCTGGCCTCAAGTGATCCTCCTGCCTTGGTCTCATAATGTGCTGGGATTACAGGCATGAGCCACCATGCCCAGCCTCTATATATTTTTCTTTTTCTTTTTCTTTTTTTTTTATAATTTAAAGTTTCATTTAACAGCCACTTTCCTCACACTCCAGCACATATATTGGATTATGATAAAACCATTTTCCTTAGACACAGGTTCGCAGCTATAAGTTAACCATTCAGCCAAAATTTTTCCCAAGGGACTTTCAGGTAGAACATTTCTATGTTACAACAAAACCCACAAATAACAAACACAGACAATACAGACAATACAGAGAATTTGCAACACAAAATGCCAGGCCTATCAAACAAATGGCAATCTAAAGGGGACAAACACTACCCCAAATGACACCTCGGATGGTGCCCCAAATGCCCTGCCCAAGTTTCCCAGGCCAGTGTGCACTGGGACACAACAGAATGGCTCCCGTGCTGCCGAGAGGTACAGAGGAGGAGTGGCTGGCCTTTGATGGGGCTAGCGGTGGGAGTGAGGGACAGCCCAGCCACTGTCGGCATGGACGGATGACCAAGGCCACATGAGACAATGGTCTCAGCACACGCC
Source organism: Indri indri (assembly GCA_004363605.1). Lineage (NCBI taxonomy): Eukaryota > Metazoa > Chordata > Mammalia > Primates > Indriidae > Indri > Indri indri. The sequence continues at coordinate 30,006 of RJWJ010012313.1, forward strand.
AATCTCATGTGGACAGATGACTGGCAACTAAGGGCCCATGTGTATACATACACACACACACACACACACACACACACACACACACACACACCCCTTAGTGCCCTGGAACAAAGATAGAACTCTGAACTGATTGAGATACAGTTTTGAGTCCTCTGGTGAAATGAAGGCCAAAATGGAAATTATAGAGAAATAAAGAAAAATTTGCATTTCTGTAGACTAAGATTTGTACCTGCGACTGTCCAGTGCTAAATGATAAAGATTTTCTTTCAATAGATTTGCCTGGGATTCTAATCGACTTTCTAGAGGATTTGGGGTAGAACTCTAGGATATTTAATGTCACAAGTTTTAGTTCTGATTTTGCCTTTCAGGCTCAATGTTGCATTCCCTTAACTCCAGAGAATGCTGAAGAACAATTAATTAGAGTAACCCAAGTTTCTATGAAGAGTAAACACAGCAACGAGTTGGAAAATCAGCACACAGTGGGCCATGGCCAGACCTGCCCATGGAAAGCCCCTCAGTGGGTGTACATAGAAAATTCCTAGGTCCTGTAACATAAGTGCAGATAAACAGAAGTTGCTCAACGTGGAGCACTGGCACGGGAAAAAAGAGCAATTGCGTCAATATTGTGCAGTAATGTATCTGAGAACCCCAAACCTGCGCGTGGGCCTGGGGAATGTGGCTTGTTGGGTGAAAAATGACTGCCTGTGATGGGACATAAATCGTCTCTGGGGGCTGCAGGCCCCTTCTGGAGGGGAGAGGAGGCTTTGTTCTGGGCTCCTGGGGCCTGGTAGGTTCCTCATCCTGAGGGCTGTTGCCCACAGCCACCACCCTAGGTGAGTCCAGTTTAGGAACAAAAGAGGAACTCTGGAAGGCTGGGTGTTATGCATTTGTGGTCATCTATTTTTCAATACTCTGAGTAATGAGTATTTTTCTGAGTATTTTTCAATACTCACAAGTAATGGGATATGTGTGTGAACCAGTTAATCCTAATTTGCTTTTACTCTTCAGGGTGGGTTCATTAGTGAATAAAAGAAACAAGTCGATTCAAGTCTGTGTCAACAATTTAGCTTGCTTTACATGCACGCAAAAGTGTTAAAAGTAATACTTGATTTAGTGGAACTGGCGGATTTTTTTTGTTTGGTCAGGAGTAATCCAATAGGGCTAATTGCCTTGTATGAATAAAGGGTAAAAATGGGCAACCTGATAATCATGCCATCAGTGCAGGGCTGTGTGCCTCGAGCCCACTGCTGGGATGTCTCCCAGGATAAGCCCACTTCCCTTCACCCCCACCACCTAACCATAGCAACACAGTCTTTGTGTTTGCTTTAAAACCCTGCCTCCATTTGCAGGCTAGGGCAAGAGTGCACACAGAGATCACATACCATGTGTCTGAACATTTAAAAGCTGTAAATCCAACTAAGAAACCATGATATAGAATACATTCTGTCCTCTTGCCTTGGAAATGTATCTTCAGAGGGACCCAGACTACCAAGTTTGAATATAGAATTCTCGGACTCCTCAGAGGTCCACCTGTTGGCCCCAGTGTCCTCGTTTTCTGGCTACTGCCAGTTCCGTCTCACGTTTTAAAGGCACCCTAGTCTGCATAGCCCATTCTTTATGAACGACTGCCTGCTGGTCACACCTCAGGCCTGGGGTGAGCACAGCACGGGACAGTCCATCCTCCAGACTCGGACCCCATGAAGAGGACTAAAGTGGGTTCAAGGCCCTTGGGCAGGGAATTCTGGGATCCTGAGTACCAAAGAGTGGTCTAGAATGTGGGGTATGGGCTTTGGGTGGACACATTCCCTGGACCCTGTGACTCATCGCCTTGTGGGGAGAGGGTGCCCAAGGAGGGCCAGAGAGAGACCCTTTAAAGGACTGGGTCTAGGACAGCAACCTGTTTTCCCTGAGTGTTTCTGCTGTTTTTTTGTTTGGAGGAGCAGAGCGTTGTAGGAAGAAGAGAGAGAGAGAGAGAGAGAGAGAGAGAGAGAGAAATCTCTTCTGAATCACAGAGATTTTTTTTTTTCTTAAGATTAATTTTATCTGGTATCTAACAAAGGTCTCTGCATTTGATAAAATTTGGTCTGAGCTGAGACTTGCTTTTATTACAACAGCTCCATTGGTAATAAGCTTTACAGGGTGGGGACATACAGCCCCTACTTGTGTCCAGCCACAGGCAGCTACTGATATTTTCTATGTGAGATCATAACTCACAGATGCAGAGCCAATCACAGCCCAGGAGTTCTGGTTGCACCTGCTCACGTCCGTACTGGACTTGGCATGTGCTGAATGATTACTTGGGTCCAGTAAGAGCTTCTGTTTCTCCCCGCAAACTCAAAAATGGACTCCTCAAGTGGGTGGTATAAATTCTTGAACCTAAGTCCCTTTTCTGTCAGTCTACCTGGACCCTTTGGCAGGTGCCTCTTCCCACTGGCCTTTGGGCCCCATGGATAGTGCAGACGGCAGCCTCATGCAGCCCCATCTGGTGGGCTGAGGAAATAGGCTGGGTGGACGGGAGCTCTGATCATTCCAGGGCCTTCAGAAAACCGCAAGAAGCCAGGAAAACCACCGCGTTCTCCACAGAGGCAGCAGGGGGAAGGGAGCAGAGTGGGTCTGAGAGTCAGCTAGATTCTAGATTCAACTTCACTGAGAATTTACCAGTGAATCTATACAAATCTCTTTCTTCTTTCTCAGGTTCCTTATCTAAAATGATGAGTGTGGATTAAATGATCCAAACTCACTTCTAGTGCCAAAATTCTTAGGTCATGTGGCTCTCATTGACTGAGGTGCCTTGTAATGTAAGCAAAAGCAAAAGTGAAAGTCCCTTTTGCCTCTTCAGCACAAACAGGCTTCATTCTCAGGGCGCAAAGGGGAGCCCATGTCCTGGAGGGCCCTGAGAAGGGAGCCGAGTCCACTTGTCCTGAGTCAGCAGGGGCAGGCCTCCTTCCACCCACCCCTGCATGGCAGCCCTGGACTGCCTGCTCAGCCAGGCGTCCTCCTGTGGGTTTCAGGGGAACAGGTCAATACCCTCCGCGCCCACGTCAGTTTAAGCGAGCACCCGCTTCTGTGCTTGCGTGTCAATTGACGTGCAGCGGATCATGTGGTTTATAGACGTATTGATATAATTTCAATCTGGAACTCCTTCCCTGTGGCCTTGATAGCTCAGATGACTTATACGCCTCCTCTCAGCCCTTCCCTGTTCAGGAAAAGCCATTAATGGGTGAAACAGAACACAGTGAGAGGGAAGTTGCTGGAGCAAGCTTTCCCCACCTTCAAAGTCCTCCCAGATATCCAGTCTGCCCCCTGCTCTTAGAGATTGTTCTAGATCTTAGATAATCACCACACCCAGAAGTAAGTACAGCCTGGGCAGCAGCATGTGGAAAGGTCCTCAGGTGCCTTGAGTGTGGGGCTGCCTCGAGTGTGGCTGTCATGAGGTTCACAGGTTTGCGGGGGAGACTGAGTGTCTGCATTGCTGGACAAAAGGTAAATTTCCTCAGCCTGTTTACGTGTCTCCCACTGGTAGTCCCGACTTGGCGAGTGGTAGGAGATGGTGAGGAGGTTGCTTTGCCGAGCCCTGGAGCCCAAGCAGATGTTCAATGGCAGAGGCGCACCTAGCACCACGGGCCCTTTCTCTTCTGGGGCTCACTCCACCTTTCTCTTCTCCTGGTGTCCACATCACCTGTCTCCCTCCCCCAGCCGGCTTGGTCAGCTCAGGCCCCACAGCGTTTCTCATCACACTTTTCTTCCCTGGCATCTGCCCTTATGTTCCTGCTTTTCTCATATGAGCATGTTAGGACGCTGTTAGCAGCACTGTGGGATGAGGACACCTCAGGGCCTCTCACCTGAAGATGAGAGGTGAACAGTCAAAGTGTCTGAGTCCATTTGTGTGGCTATAAAAAAAATACCTGAGACTGGGAAATTTACAAATAGTAGAAATTTATTTTTCACAGTTCTGGAGGCTGGGAAGTCCAAGATCAAGGTGCCGGCAGGTTTGGCGTCTGGTGAGGGCTGCTCTCTTCTTCAGGATGGTGCCTTGTTGCTGTGTCCTCACATCCTCACGTGTGAAGGCGGAACAGCAGGCAGGGCTGAATGCTGTGTGGGCCTCTTTCGTAAGGGCCTTAATCCCCTGCACGAGGGAGGCGCCGATATTTAAAGGTCCCGCCTCTTGGTACTATTGCGTTGGGGATTAAGTTCCCACGTGAATTTTGGAGGGACACAGACATTTGAATCGTAGCACAAGGATGGGGGGAGGGGGTCTGTTTTTCAGGAAGGCAGTTTGGTGAAATCGTTTTGGTTGATGCCTCCTTTGTCGAAGTTGTGAAGAAGGCCAAGTGCAGAGCTAGGCTGACACCACGGCACTCTAGCCCAGGCAACAGAGCCAGACTCTGTCTCAAAAAAACAAAAACAAAAACAAAAAACTTTTGACCAGAAAAAAATTTTTGACCAGGCAGCAAACTTTGAACTGTCCTTTACCGGCACAGGACATTCAAAGCCAGGTGAGCTGAGTATCAAGGAAAGTGTTCCCCATCCCCACATCCTCCGCTTCAGCTGGCATTTGCCTGACGTTCCTTTAACAGGGGATAGAGCCTCTCAGCCCATAGTTAGTGATGAGGCTTCAAATACAAATGTCCCTGGGGAAGGGAAAGCACTGGCTTTAAATCCTAGCAGAATAAAGAAAGGGTCGGGGAGACTTTCGTGGAAAGTGGTTCTCACAGGGCAGAGCTGTGGCTGGGGGATGGAACAAAGAGTGAGAAAGCCATTTCAGAAAGGGAAGCCGGGACTGAGGTCCCTGGCACCAGCAATAAAAGCTGGTGGCTCCATATTTCTTTATCTAGTTATTGCAGGTAGAGACAGGTCATCAGAAGTCAAGCAGGAACTGTCCCTTGGGCTAAATGTTTTTAGCCACAGGTGTCTGTCTCTGGGCGGACACTCTTTGATCAGCTCTCATCCCGTGATTCCATGTATACCTTGCTTTGTCCTTCAAAGCAGGTGAGAACCACGGGGTTGAGACCACAGCAGTCACCTTGGAAAGCAGCTACTGCTGACCTTTTGAGATGCTCTCCTGAGGTGGAGCAGCTTTCGATATGCAAACTAACATGTTCACATATTCTTTCAGGGCAGAGCCCTGCAAAATTCCTGAGACCATATCTGTCTCTAACATAGTAATATTAATTTATGGAGCGACACTTGTGGAATTCCTTTCAAGAAACAGAAGGGGTTTTACTTGACACAAAACTGAAGGCTGGCAGCAACACAAAACAATCAGAGGACTTAAGACTGGTTCTCAGGAAGTGTACAATGGGGCAAAGAAATGGCGGCAAACCCAATAAATAAAATCAAATGTAAGGAAAGGAACCTATGAACACATTTTCCACTCTGCACTAGGAGACATGCATGTATGTGTTGCAATTGTTTCCTCCTCCATAATCCCATAGAATTTTATTTCTGTTTCCCTAGGGAACCACTTCCAGTCTCCACTATATCAGAATTCTCTATGTGTTAAGCTTTGTGCCTGGCCCACGAGCAACGGAGTGCCAAAGCCTTTCTTAAAGATCTTTGTTGCCAACCTGCTGGTGCCCTGCACATAGTAGGAACTCAACAGGATTTGAGGAATGGAATGCTGGGTGGGGATGGGGTGGTATTCAAAATAGTCATGTGACCAACTACTTATTGCTCCAGATGTGTGCTACGGACTGAATGTTTGTGTCCCTCCTCCCACCCCCTTTCCAATTTATGTGTTGAAACCCTAATCCCCAAGGTGATGGTATTCGGAGTTGGGGCAATTAGGTTTAGATTAGGTCATGAGGGGTGGGGCTCACATGATGAGATTAGTGCCCTTATAAGAATAAGAAGAGACCAAAGCTCTCTCTCTCTCTGCCACGTGAGAGCACAGCAAGAAGGCAGCCATCTGCAAACCAAGACGAGTGCCCTCATCAGGCAGCGCATCTGCTGGCCTCTTGATCTTGGACTTCCCAGCCTCTAGAATGGCAAGAAATAAATGTTTGCTGTTTAAGCTACCCAGGCTGCAATATTTTACATAGCAGCCTGAATGGATTAAGACAACGTCCATTACACTGAACTAAGCAGTGAGTAGAATACCAAGTTTATAAAACACAGTCCCACCCTAAGCATATTTATAATCTAGTAGGGGACATGAGTCATGCTCTTTAAAAAATATATTCAAGATTATAAGAAAATATGTAACAAGGGACATTTGAAAGATGTAGACACAAGCAAGTTTCCCAACCCTATAAAACTCTTTTTATAACGAATCATTTTAAATGGTCCCTTTATTTTCCTGAACTAGAATTCATGAATAACTAACTTACACATGAACAATATAACCAACTCACAATCAGTGTAATAAATTCCTTAACTCTGATATAAAGAAGAAATAAAAGCAATTTGCAATAAAATAGTGTGTTTCAATATATAAATGCTCAGGCACATTTACACCAAAAACATAATGAAGTGGTCAGTTATCAAATCAATGTTACTGGGATAGCTACTCATGCAGACTAATACAGATTTATTGTCCTGGAGACTGCCCTACAAGTAGCATTACTGTAGATAATGGATGAACAAAGTGGTGAACAAAGGTAAAGTTCTGAACAAAGCAAAGCACGTTTCCCCCGAATTTTCATGGAAGTTGAATTCCTAGAAAATGCAGTGTACATTAAGACTGTGCAAACAATACTTTGTGTGTAAAAAGGAATTAGGTTCCAGGCTCAGATAATTGAAAATAGGTTTTTCACCTACCCGACTGCCTGGCAGCGCTATAGAAAGTCGTGGGACACATGAAGCAATTCTTCCTTATCTGGAACTTACTATAAAACACAGTCTGTCCAGCACCAACTCCACCACTGATGCCAGCAGAGCTCCCACCCAGCCCTCATCACGGTGACAACAAGCATCCCCTAACATGTCCAAAACACTTGTAGCGGGTAACAGGACTCCTCCTGAGAGCTCTGGTGGAAGGAAAGCAGGGCAGAGCCAGGCTTCTCCTACTTCAATGTGCCCTCACGTCCCTGGGGATGTTGCTAAAATGCAGATTCGGGAGGTCTGGGGTGAGGCCTGAGAGTCTGCATTTCTACCACCTATTCCCAGACCAAGGCTGGAGAGGTCAGAGGAAGAAAAGATGACTTTGGGTTTAGGTAGCAAAGATTTCATAGAAAAGACAGGAACACAAATAGGGCCTTGAAGGATAACCGGACGCGGAGCCTATGACATCCCAGGAGCGGGGGTTGCTGGGAGGCAGGTGCACTGGGGCAGTGGAGAGGGGACCAGCAAACAGTGCCCAGCGTGAGCAAACAGCCTCGAGCCTACATCGGCAGCACCGCTGGACGGGCAGGGTAAAAACAACAACTCCCTCTTGGGGTTGAGTCTGCCAGACCCTGGTGAAGTTCATTTCTTTCAATAAATCCAGCAGCTTCCCCTTTGATAAATACTGTCAAGGCTGGAACATGTGGTGTTAACAAAATATGGTTTTAATTTGGGGCCCACTGCACTCACAGTTAAATACTGTGTGTGTACGGAAGCAGACTCACAGAGCGCCAAGTTAATATGCCTGGGCTGAAAATGGCTAAACCCACGAGGATTCAGTTATACAGATTTTGCTGCTCTGAAAGGCAACCTAATCACCATCATCAATTTTAATGCTCCAAGACTCTTTGTGAGCATGGAAGCTTTTAAAGTTCAGCCGTTTGTGTGCTTGCATCCAGCTCAGAAGTGGTGGCACATTTGTTTTTCTGTTATTTTATGCCTGCTTTGTTGTCATATGTTGTTTGACATTCGGAAGATAACACGCTGTTTTAATCAACGACTCAACACCGCATTAAAACTTGATGGTCCATAGCTTTGTGGCACAGGGAGGTGAGGGGGAGGAAATGAGGACAAGAGTTTAGCAACAGACCAAGGCTTGTTCTGGTGGGATTCATTCCTGGGAACACAGAAACTCTCAGTGTTTTTGTCTGTCTGTGTGTGTCAGTTTGGGAACAGCCCAGGGAAAGGAAACTGGCTAAACAAGTTTCTGTCTGGCCTTGGTGTGGACGTTGCTGGTAACTGGACCTCCAGGCCATCATGAATAATGAAGTCTGCTTCTCCCAGAGTGTAGGTCACAGCAACTGCACAGAGGCATCGCCCAGCAAACCAAAGATGACAGCACCTGGCCAGTAATCTTATGCGGAAACAAACAAAGCTGGGAATGTGCTCAGCAGCAGGTGTCCTCAGGGCGGTGGGAGGGCAGAGAAAATGAGGAAGCCGGGACTGCAGGACACAAGAGCAGTGGGCCCTTCCCAGCCCCTCTGGAAGGTGAAACTGAGGGAAGGATCAGAAGCCAAAGATCAGAATAATTTCCTGAAAGGACTCGGAACTTATCACAAAGCGAATGTCGGAGCAGCAGGAATTCTTTCCAGGAGGCACCTGCCATGTTGTATTTTGACATTATCAAAAACGTATTTCTTTTATTGTTATATAACCACAGTGACAGAAAAAGCCTGAGATCTTGTGAGTAGCAACTTCCCAGTTAGTCATTTGTCAGCGAGGGATCTTGTAAGGTAGAAAAGCTTTGTGAGAATCCTTACACTTTGAATATATGTACTTATTTGTTGTGGCAAAAGTGAGGCATTTTTATTGTAGACAAATTGAAGACACTGAAAAGTGCAGACATAGTTTAAAAATCAGGGAGAGTCCTCTTCATTATGAAAGGAAGTCTTTTTCTGGGCTGCTTAAAATTTTAAGTTGTTATAGAAGGTGCTTAGGAGTAACCAGTGAGGATTGAGTGGATTGGAGAACTCTCTGGGTCCCCTGTGTTTTCTCTGATTTTCTGGAGAGGAAGAGGAAAGGCAGCCCCACCCCACCCCAAAAGCTGTTAGTTGGTTTGGAGCCAAGGGGGGTGCTGGTCAGATGTCATTCAAGCCAAGTGAACACCCAGGGCATGGCTGCATTTGGCACTTACTTTTTTCCTTGGATTGCTTCCTCACTAATGGAAAGGATTGAGAGGAGGGCCTGGCAATTAATCCGGAAAAATAATTCAAACTTCTACTGGTACAGAGAGGTGTACCATGAGAAAGGGCAGGGCAAAGGAGGATTTGTTCCTGCATATTCATCACCGTGATGAAATGCTATAGGGACAAGAGGTCGGTGGGTGTTTAACCCAAACCAAATTAGCAAGTGGAACAAGCCTCTAATTGGAGGCCTGGATTCCACATTAAAAGCCATTCTCCACCTGATACCTTTTAAAGATACAGCTGTGGTATCTAAGTTTCACGGATTTCGCTTATTGCAGGTCCCCAAGCACGTGAAGCAATGATACAGCACAGCACCTGCTTCCAGCAGCCCTGAGAGGCGGGGCTCAGTGGAAAGAGTCAGCATTTCTCTTTTGGGTTCCCTGCCTCTCCAATTTGTAAGTTTTTAACCCCCTCCAGGCACCTTGTTCTGCCCCAGCATATCTCTGCCCTGCCAGTAACTAAGAACAAAGATTTTTATTAGGAGAACTTCTCTACTCTCAGTCCTTTAGGGTCTGGGGAAACTGACGGCCCCTCAGACTGGGGTGGAGCCTCTGAATCACACCTGGACCAATTATTTTACCTTTTTTCATGGCTACATGACTGGTTCAGGGATAGGAACATGACCCAGGCAGAACCCATGAGATCCAGTGAGATTTTCCCAGGTACTTCTGGGAAAAAGGCTCTCACTCTTTCCTCATATTGCACACCCGAGAGGGTGCAGGACTGAAGCTGTTACCATTCTCTTGTGGCCACAGGCAGGGGGATTAATTCTAGCAATGATATAGATAGCTCTGAAAGTTGAGAACAAAAACAAAAAAGCAAAAAACCTGTGTCCTCAAAAAGCAAAAACCTGTGTTCTGATAACACTATGTAGTCCTTAAATCCAGTTATGCCTGGAGCCAGCCCTACCATGAAATTTTAACCTAGACTAGTTGACAAATTCTCTTTTTGCTTAAGCCAGGTTTACTGCCACTTGCAATCAGAAAACAGATACACCCAAGAACTTCCTGTTATTTCTTTTTATTAAAGAGAAAACCTACTTTCAGGAAAAGATCATCCATTCTAAATTATGAACAACTATTAATAATAATGGTTCAAAGTATGACTCCTTCAAGAGACTTTCTGGCTTTCAGAATTCATTCAGCAAATCTTGAGTGCCTTCTGGTGTAAACTGACAGGGGAGAATATGCTAGGAGGGGTACCCAAGCTTTCCCACCGAACCCAGTATTTTAGTATCTAATTTTGGCCATTCAGATCAGTTCCAGCTTCTGATAATGGCTAAGTAAATTGTATCTGACTAACTCTCCTGCCAATGACAATTATACATTCTGGACCTCAAACACAATAATAACAATAAAACCTGTTTGAAGGTCCTGGAAAATGACCAATGTGGTTTGCTTCTGCACACAGAAACTGGAGAAGACATGACCCTCAAGAAAAGGAAATCACATGGGATAAGATACACATTTCTCAGACTTTTCCTTGGACAGCACTATCCACTTCCCACAGTGGATAGAGACAGAGCTCATGCAGAAGTGGTAGTCCTATTGAGCTGAAAAGTCAGAGGCTGGAGTTTGGGTCTTCCACAGCAGCAGGAAATTGGGGAGGAGAGAATCCTGCAAAGGGAGTCTCAGAGGGGGAGTCCCCAAATCTGTGCACAAATATCTCTGACTCCTGTGGATCAGCAGGGTGAGGAGCAAGGAACGCAGGAAAAAATAACAGCTGGCAGGCTGAAAAGAGTTGCCTTGTGTTGGAAAGATGGAGCTTAGAGTTGAATTCCCATCAAGTTAGAGGTACGTGAAGAACATCTAAGGCTTTCTGTTGAGACCACAGGAGTAAGGATTATTTCTCAGGACTAAAGGCTATGTTCTAGGACTAAAGGCAAAACCAAAATAGAACCACCATAACAATGCCTGAAATCATGTCTCCGTAGCTTCATTGTTCAATATAGTAACTTCTAGGCACATGTGACATTTGAAATTTAATTAAAATTAAGTAAAAATTAAAATCTAGTTCCTTAGTCACACTAGCCACATTGCAAATCCTTATAGCCATGTGTGGTTAATGGCTATTGTATTGGACTGCACAGATTACCGAGCGTTTCTATCATCACAGAAGTTCTATTAAATGGCATTGCTCCATAGGATCAAGAAACTATGCTACTAATTTAACTGCTTGATGGGACAAATCTCAAATTACTTCCTAGGAAGATAACAGAATCCAGTCTCTTTAATAATCATCCAAAATGCTCAGTATGTAATTTTTAAAAACATATTACTAATTGTACAAAGAAGCAAGAAAATGTAACCCATAGTGAAGAGAAGCAATGGGCAATAAACACAGACCCACAGATGACCCAGACGTTAGAATTTACAAAGACTTAATTACTACAATAACAGTTAAAGAATCTATAAGAAAATATACATGTGGTAGGTGAAGAAATGGAAAATTTCAAGAGAGATATGGAAATTTTAAAAAAGAACTAAATGGAGATCCTGGCACTAAAAAATATAATATCTGAAATTGAAAACTCATTAGTTAGAAATTAATAGAACAAAGAATAAAACACACGAAATTATCAGTGAACTTGAGGACAGGTCAATGGATATTATCTAAGCAGAGAGAAAAAAAAGACTAAAAGAAAAAGAACATGTGGGATCATATCAAGCAGTCTAACATATGTGTAATTAGAGTTCCAAAAGAAGAGGAGAAAGAGAATGAAATAGATGAAGTATTTAAAGAAACATTGGCTGGAAAATTTTCAAATTTGGTCAAAAACAGTAATCCTAGCAAACTCCAAACAGGATAATTTCAGCCATTGAGATGTCTCTGTGACCCCCAAACCCAGTGTCATCTACTCACTGACAAGATACAGGGTAATATGTGGACCAAGAACTTCTGTAAGTATAATAGGGCCTGAGGTGAGGCTACAAATATTCAGAGTCATTGATGACACAGAAAATTCCAGAGGTCCCTTCTCAAAATTCTGCTGACTCCAGAAAACAACTCTAGAGCACACTTTTCCTACCGAGTGATCTGACAGTCCTCCTTTAGGCCACCCTGAGATAGGGTATCCACACATTTTGAAAGTATTATGTTGATTTGACTCCAGTTTAAATTCAACTTGAAGAAAATGTTATATTTAGATGGAGAATAACAATGATTTCTGCAGAGCAAGAGAAAATGAGGGAAAAAAAGAAATAGAATAAAGCTAACTCAAAGCTACATAGTCCCATATCAGGAATCAAGTGGAGTGGAATAAAGAAAAAATGGGTCAGAATTACCCCCAATGAT
>RJWJ010012314.1:0-42292 GCA_004363605.1 Indri indri
AAAAAAAAATAAATGCTAAAATTGGGAAACAACCTGATAGCTGCCTTAGTGGCTAACCTGTTATACCAGGATTTTCTGGCTGTCCTCTATTATCTTTCTAGAATCATAATTTGGCCTTTTATTGAGGATTCTCCAGTGTATAGCAGATTCCTTTCGTATAGCAGAGCTGTGCTATAATGGGGATATCAACATATTTATCTATCTACCTATTTACTTATTTTAATTTAACAATGTGTATGCTGCACATGCTGCATGTCAGGCACTCTTTTAAATACTTTACAAATTTAACTATATTAAGACTTCTTGTGGCTCAACAAGGTGAACTAGGTACTATTATTCCCATTTTACAGATAAAGAAATAGAGGCAGTAGACTTGAGTAATGTGCTCAAGTTCAAGCAGCTTATAAGATCAACATCTTGAACCAAAGCAATCTGGTGCCTATATTTATACTCATAAACCATTATATATGCTGCCTTAGCACAGGTGCACAAATCCTTTCTTCTCCAATTCTAAGACACTTTAATTTTATATTGGTGAAAAGAAATTCTCTGCTTTCAGCAACAAACAAGAGGCTTGACATTTTTTAGCTAATGATATCAAGTGACATTGTTGCTAATGCTTCCCCCAAATGGAAGAATCATAAAGACGGAGCTCACTCAGAAAACCCAGGTCGGGGGAAGAGTTAAGAATTAATGGAGCCAGTCAGGAAAGTGGAAGCAAATCTGTCCAACAGATTTGGAGAGGAATTGCTGCCATAAGGTCTCAGGGAACCTGCCTCGATCCCTCCAGAAACAGAAGGAGAATCTGACTTTTGGAGAGTCCATTGGTGTGCCAAGGCCTGGGGAAGGCATTGCTAATTTGAGTAGCTCATCTTGGGAGACAGAGATGTGCTGAGGAGTAGGAACTATAATACAGGTGGTAATGGGTGGAGTGAGGTTTGGGACGTGAGGCAAGAATATCAGTGAGTGCACCAGGGTACTGTCTGGTGCTCCTCACTCTTGTCAGCCACACATGACCGCCAGGAGAATTTAGGATTCCAACACTTTGACTGACAGGGGCTCAGGAGAAATCGGACCTCTCCTAGCCTATGGAGTGGGAAGCTCCTGTACATCCTCCCCATCACCTTCCTCCAAGCAATGTAACAGGTGTTGCAACCAGGTCAGGTGGCTGAAAGCAAGGGGTTCAAAATGTTTAAGATCACAGATACGCAAACTGTGCGCTGTGCTCCCACTAGGCACTGTGTGTTTGGAGGCTTAAGAGAATGAAGGACCCATCCCATTTTACCCACTCCAGCTCAGCCTTAATTCTGGGCTTCTCTGCAGGCTTTTATTTGAAGAAAACAGGGCAGAGTAGGACTTCAAAAAATACTGTTGAGCAACTGAAATATCACCACAATGGTTTGCATTAGCACCTATTCAATAAAAAGTAAAATGCAAAGGACAAGGAAGAATTTGAGTACATTCTCTGTTCTAGTTATTAGTGGCCTCTCCCAAGGTAAAAAGGTAACAGATAAATGGAAAATTCCCTCTGGGCTTATACCATGTACATCCAACTCTCCACATTGTGAAAGGTGTAGTGGACATAGTAATGTTCACCAAATCATTTGTGTATCCCCTGAAGTCTCCTAGCCCCCTTGCTGTTGGGAAGAGCCATGTGACCAGATCTCCGCATAGTCTGTGGATAGAAGAGCAGTGTGTCACCCCAAGGCCAAAGCACGTAAGAATAGGCGTGAGATCTCTGGGGGCTTTCTCACAACCACAGGTGCCTGGTGAAGATGGAACTCAAGTGCAAGCAGCGTGGGCCATTCAGCCACCATATGGAGGCCAGCTGCCCTAAAACAAGAAATGCACTTGTTCCACTAAGACACCGACATGCAGAGTGTGTTTGTCACTGCAACCCTGCCTATTCTGTCCTGACTAATACAATGAAAAATACATTGATTAGGAGAAGGGAAGCATTCTATTAAAATTATCATATACATGTGCTTAAAGCAGTGGTTCTTGACCACAGGGGGTGGGTATACTTATCCCATCCCTCCATACCCCAGGGACATTTGGCAATGTCTGGAGATATGTGTGGTTGTCACAGCAACAGGGAGAGTGAAGGGAAGGGGATGTGATACTGGCATACAGTGGGACAGGAATGCTGCCAAATAGCCTGCAATGCACAGGACAGGGTCCACAACAAAAGAATCACCTGCCCTAACATGTCAATTTTGTGGAGATGGAGAAACACTGGCCTAAAGAAAAGGGTTAGCATCTTCATTTTATGCAGGAAATTATAATACTTACCTGCTGCTCAAAAATCTACCAAAATAAAAAGAAAACCCCTATACTGATGCGCATTACCTTTTAAAGGTGAGTCAGCAATCATATGTTTAACATAATTTTTAAATTTATCCTGATATAACAAGTTTCCATTTGTGTAAAAAATTCCTGACACAGCTTTTTTCTTTCTTCATTTTTCACAAAATAATGACACATCAAACACCAGTTTAGTTAGATCCATCTTGCATACTTTGCAAGTCTTCACTGCTTCCTTTTCATAGATTCAGAAATTCATGTTCAAGAGACCTATCTTAACCCAATCCCTTCATTTTTTTAGAGAAATCAACTGTAGTGCAGAGAGGTTAAGTTGCCCCTAGTGTCCCTTGGTTGGAGAGTATCTCTACCAGAACTAGAAACTGTATTACTCAATGCTCACCTCACTGTTCTTTCCACTACATCACACTGTTCTCCTTCATTATAAAATTCTAGGTAGAGGTCTGAAGGAGGTAAACAGCTGCTCAAGCCATAGATAGGGTTGGACTGGCGGTGAAGCATCGTGCTCAAGAAGGATGCATAGTTTCCAGGTGAGAGTGTCTGGTTTCGACGGGAAGGGCAGACTAAGGAAGGCAAGAAGCCTCCAGGGTGAGCTCACCAACACGGCCTGTCCCCAGTTAACCACTGCTCCACAAACCCATTTGGCCACATCTGTCTGCATCATCTTTTCTCCCAGGTAAGCCAGATAGACGTGGAAGGTGGAAAACCTAAGTGCAGCTTGGCGAGAGCTGTGAGAAACTCCACAAATTGAATGAAAGCTGGATTCAGAGTTGGGATATCTAATGCCAGCTCTAACTATGAATTATGTGGCCTCCATCAAGCCACCATGGGCCTAAATTTTCCCACCTTGAAACAAGGAACATGAAATAAATAAGAATAATAATTACATTATCGATAATAAAATAACAGCTACTATTGTTGAGTGCTCTACATACAGGTGCCAAGAACTGAACCAAATGCATTTTATTACATACTCAATACCAACCTGGGCATTGATTAGCCACCTTTACAGATGAGGAAACTGGGATTCAGGGAAGTTAAACAACATGACAAGTGCAATAAAATAAGAATCAGGATTTGAATCAAAATCTACCTGTCTACAAAGCCAATATCCACAGTTACTATAATCCGCTGCTTTTCCTTACCTCCACTTCTCTGACCCTGCAACTCTAGAATCTTTTTCTAAATTAAGTTTCTGTGAGTGATTCATGGGATCTCAATCAATGTGAAAAATAAGCTTGGGTTCTTCAGCTGAGATTAACCAGCTCAGTCATTTTTATTCCTCATCCAAAAACCCCAGAGATTAAATGGGTTGTTTAGAAACCTCACTGGATTTGGCTCTCACATGGTCTAACACAAAAAATGCAAATAAAAATTTAGAAGCCAGAAGCCCACAGGATCCAAACCAAAATCAAAGCTCTATAGAACATCAAGGTGGGCTGGAAATATACAGAGTAAATGAGTTACCGAAAATATAGTTCTATTAGGAGGTCTTCGTTTACAGGCATGGCCAATAGGGTTTATTTTCTATTGTGCTATATATGTGCATTTTACTGTGCCTTTAAAAATGAAGAAAATGGTGCTTCAGCACAAACACGCAACAAATGTCTCCTCCAGGATACACCCTAACTTTGTCAGGAGAGCAGGAGTTACCCTCTCCCACAACATTTAAAAAGGATGTCCAAACCCACAACATTTAAAAGGATGTCCTAAACCCAAATTCCTTTACCCCTACCCTGCACATATTTGGGGATTTTTCCATGGTGGGAAGGAGGGAGGAGGAGGAAGTGGTATGGGGTTGCCTTTCTCCTAGTCACCTGTTGTTCCAATGTTCTGCTTCTGATGAATTCTCAATCTCATAGCCACTGGCTAAAGTTCACTTCTCTCCATTCTGTGATAACCCAAATGTTAATCTACTTAATCAAGTCTCTCAAAATGTCATTCATCTAAGCCAGGGATGTATGCAATAGAATTGTATTAAATAGTGAGAATAATGGTGGGAGAGGAGAAAACACAGAAAACATAACAGAAAATATTTTACCTTTGCATTAGCCAACAGTGCCTTTGCAAATGCATAAGCTACTCTCATATCCTAGAATTGGCCATCATTTGTCCTTGGGGCCACAGCCCCCTCTAGTTACTTTACCTCCCTCTCATTTCATGAACCCTGCCCCCTCCCTCTTGGGTTGCCTGTAGAAAGAAACTATAAAAATTTCTTTTATTTTATTGTTTGGTGCAATTTTGTTCTTCTGGTCTCCATCTAGCCTATCTTGAGCAGGCCCAAAGTTGTGAACTTTGTTTAGAAGGCTCAAGGTGCTGAAATAGGTCACCAGAACAGGTTGGCATACCCCAGAGAATCACTTTCCTTGGGAAAGGATGAGCTTCAAGGAGGTTTGTGGTTAGAGTGACAGGTGTTATTACAAAGCCTTCCAAAGATAAATGTGACAGAGGAGTTATGCGGGAATCTGGACAGCCTCTCACTGCTGGGGAAGCTTCCTGTCTTCATCTCATGTTTTCAGCACTTCCCTGGTGTTCAAATGCCATGAAGCATCTCCCATCACTCGATTCTTGCAGGAGGGATTCAACTTCAGGGAGTAAAAGTAATCCAATAATAGAGACGTATAAGCCATATACCAATTATTCACTGGGTCCACTTTCATCATTTAGCAGAGAATGTACATTTTGGCTTTTACTTACTAAACCACACATGAATTGAAAGTGGGTGGGAAGCAAAGTTACACAAATAAAATAAATAAGACAAAACAATCATGGAATTATTTTTTTCTTTTTTGAATCAAGATGAATTTAAAAATTAGACACCTACACGTACACAATTGGAATCTGCCCAAGTCAGAAAATCTTATAATTTTTCAGGCAGGAACAGTTTGGTTAAGATATATGACCATGTGTACCATACCATTTCATCCATTCTACTTTTGGTGACCTCCAACCTTTGTCATTTTACCCTCTGAGCAAACACAGGGGAAAAAAGAAACTAGATTTCTGGTGAGAGGCCAAACATTTGGGAGGGGTAGAAACAAAGAGACCCAAGAGGCAGTGGGTTACCCATTGCCATTCCCCTTAGGAATGGTCTCTGCAACCCTCCTCTGCACTCACCCCATCCCCTAATTTTCGGGCAGCTCCTGGCACCCAGCTCACTGATAGGCAGAAGGGAAGCCAGTCAACTCTCTTTTCATCAAAGGCAGTGGCTGTGAGCTATTCATCATTTACAGCAGTTCTCTTGAGACCTGAGAGCTGACCTCGTGCTTGTCATTTGTTGGGAGGTTCCTGACCTCATTTTGTTCTCCATCCCAGCAGGGTTTCCCCAGGGATAACCAGCAGTGGCTGAGATTAGGGCAGCAGATCTTGGGTTTCACTATGAATGTGGGTCTACAGTAGAAACTGAATTCACTTGTGGGTAAATGGTGTTGTCTCTCTAATCTATCTTCTTCTCTCCCCAACTCTCCAACTTTTCAGCTTTTCTCTCTTAGTTAGGTGACCCAACCACATGCATGGCCCATTTAGCGATCACTTGCAGGAAGTGTTGTAAGAATCAACACTTTAGAATGACCAACCCTCTCTTTCTGTTCTGATTCCAGAAAATACACAGTAGTGTGTGTGTCAAGAGTCCTTCAATGGTAACATGGGGCTTGGATTCCAGACCAGACTCTGCATATATTTGCTGTGTGGCTGTGAGCTGGTCGCTTAACTTCTCTAGGGTTTAGATTCATAATCTTAAAAATAACAAATCAGAATAGAAGACCTAGAAAAACTGACTGTGGATACAAGTATATATAATAAGAGCATCCAGCTCTATTACTAAACCACTTTACAGTGAGTCAGTTCCATTTCTTATCATGAACAACAGTAGGAAGCACCTACATGGGCTGAAACCTAAATTAGAATAAACTGTGATTTACTCAGAAAACTCCACTAAATCCTCAAAGCCCTCAGCCATGGGCAACCTAAAAGATTGTTGGACTCTCGATACAAAGCGCGAGGGTTTAAGATTCTCTGTGACCGTGTTCACACAGTGAGTCACTGAACCATGATTCACTTGTGCTCAGGAGTTTGGCAAAGAATGGCAGGCGAAGGAAAGATGTTTTTCCTCTGTGCCCCAAGATTCTGAATCATCAGGTATCTTTCCAGTCGCATTTATCCTCTGGGAATGCTTGTGCTCTCTGATGTATGAAACCCTGTTGTTTGGGGCATGTTAACAAAATTGGTCTTCCAGACATCAATTATTGGACCCATCTGTAAAGTTCAGGATGAGCTAGGTTATGCTGCAGTAACAAAAACAAAGAAAACTCAGTGGCCTAAAACATTAAAGGTTTAATTTGTTGCTCATGCTACATGTCCATCATGGGTCAGCTGGGGGCTGAGTTCAGCACTGTCTTCATGCTGGGAACCAGGCTGACAAAAGAGCCTCTATTCAGAATATTGCCGGTCACCATGGCAAATAGAAAGGGAGAGAATGGTGAATTTCACACTGACTCTTAAAATTTTCTCCCATGGATAACTTGCAATCACTTCTTATGTACTTGGCTAAAGCAAATCAGGTGACTATACCTGACATCAAGACCTAGAAGGAAAACAGGAAGCATTTTTCAATAACATTAATGATGACCACAGAGAATTTTTTCTGTTTCAGCATACTCAGGAGCCCTGTTCTTGTCATGAGAAAACTTGTATAGACAATGCTCACCTTTGTCCATAGTACCCAGCCAAAAAGACCAAAGAAATCTTCCACATCCTTGCATGATCCACCATAGCCCCCTCGGTAGACCTAAAGACCATGTCTCCTGACAAATGAGAAGAAAAAGCTGAAGTATTACTCCCGAGTTCCTAAAAAGGTACACCTGGAAACAGCTTGAGGAACATAACGCTGACAAAGTGGCTTTGACAGACAAAGAAGTACAATACCAAATCCACAATAAAACTTTCTCTTGCCTTTGCTCAAAGATAGAACCTTCACCAATCTAAAATACTCCAGTGCTGGGACTCAGGACATGCCACCCCAAAATATGACTGCAGGAGACCACCCCATAATATACCTCTTTGGTATATTGATTATTTCAAGGTGGTTATTTTGAGAAACTACAGACACAGGAATAGCTCTGAAAAGTTATTCTTGTGTAAAAGAAATTTACATCTATAAAGAAATTTTTATTAGTATAGGTATCTGTATCAGGAAGACAGCTGCTTGCTGGGAGACAACCTTATCCCCTGAGCTATTTTCACTTATCTGCAAAACAAGACAGTCTTTATTCCTCATACATTTCCTTCCCTCCCCCTCCCATAATTTGTCTCCACCCCCCCCACCCCCCAGAAGCCCCAAGTCCCAATTCCTTTCTGTAGCTGAGGATGTAGTGAGGATGCTAAGCTTCAATCACTTGGCACTTCTTTGAGTCCCATATTTTTGTGGGACGCCCATTCATATGTGAGTACACATGTAATTAAAATAGTTTTTCTCCTGTTCATCTGTGTTATGTCAATTTAATTCATAGTTCTGCCAAAGAACCTAGGAGGTTTGAGGGAAGCCATTTTTCCTTCTCCTGCACCAAACAGTAATGGGATCTACTTTTATTATTTTGCATTGTGTACATTTTGTTCTTTACTTACCAAATTCATAATATAATCAAAATTGGGTAGGAAGGGATGTAATAAATAAATAAGAAAAAAATAAAGTTGTTTTATTCTGAATCAAGTTGAATTAAAAAGTAGATACATACACACATGCAAATGAAAAAGCAACTAGCGAAACAAAGCCCTTGTACCCACAATGTAGGAGAGTTCCAGTTGCTTCATATCACTGGCAGCATTTGATGTTGTCGCTTTTTCATATTTTGGCCATTCTAACCTTTAACTTCCAATTTTCTGGTGACTAAAAAAGTTTGGTAATCTTTTCTTTAATTGACTAAATAAGAATAGAGTAGAAGATTCCTGAAGGATGAAAAAACCAGCAAAGTCTTCTGAAAAGGTGGGGGATGGCATTTGGAGCCTGAGATTTTCAGAGCTACCTTCAGATTTCACCACAAAGCAGGGAAGCTCTTTCTGATATTTACACTGAAACTCTTCCTAATCCAGAAAGGGGCAGAGAGCAGTGGGGAGTATGTGATAATCCCAAGTCCCATAGATGGACTCCAGCCACCATCATGAAAGCTTGATAAGAAGTAAAGACAATGTCAGAAGCTGAAACAAGAGCTGATGGTGACAGCATCTTCCTTTTTTTTTTCTTCTCCCACCCCTGGCCTGCCTTCCTACCTAGTCATAGCTGAGGCAGGATAGTCTGGTCCAAAAAGAAGTGCAGAACTTATTTTAGAAGCCTGGGCAGTGAGAAGATTGTGATTCTCAAATGTACCTCAGAACTTTGAGAAGTCACATTTTTGTAAGCTCGATTTAGTGAAAAGCTACACATTTTTGTTTTGAAACAAATGAAAAGCTATCATTCCCATAATTTCTGGCTTTGGGGAAACTGTTTAGGTGTCCTTGCCATCTACAATAACTTGGAATAGCATTTAAGTATTTCTAAAAGCCAAACCTAAAGAATTCTCCAAGATAAACTAATCAACTCACCTAAAAAAATAAATTATTCAAGGAAGAGGAGTTTGTATTAAAGGGATAATAGATGAGTACATATTTTCATTTTAAAATAAAAGTAATCTAATTCAAATATAGACACAGACGTAGCTATGGTTGTAGCTATAGATATATTGCTGCTTCATTAGAATAAAAAGGAAATATCAACTGAGAAACCTAAGTATTGGATGAAGGCGCATTACATTTATGAAGTTAAAGGAAGTGTCTAATAACAATATATATTTATGTCAATGAACTGTTACTAAATGAGACCTTATTTTAAGTAAAAGTCTTTTGTATTAAAATGAATAAATTTGTGAATGTTACAAAATGGCAATTTGTAAACAAAAACTAGATTCTAGGTCAAATCTTATATCATATCCCCTATCCATCCTTGCCTCTGGTTATATCCTGAAACATTTTATTAGCTTTGCATTTTCCAGTGTTACTATTCCAGAATGGTTAGTGGAAAAAATGTTCCATTATTTCATGATTCACGAATGTAAGGTCATAGACAAATGTTAAGGTCAACCACCAAAACCGAAATGGGTAATATGGATGGGAGTGGAAGGCAGAGTATGGAAAAGAACAACAGGTCCTTGCGAAAATCATGTACCTCTGCCCATATCCGGGAGCACCTCACCGAGGGCAGAGAAAGGCCAAGTGGTCCTTCAAACACTCTAAAGTGCTACTTTCTAGGTTGACCCATTAATCCAAAGGGCAAGGCACTGCTGAGCATTATCTGCTGAGATGCCCTCCTCAATGAGCCATGTGTCAGGAAATATCATCAGGCAGTTTCTAAACTAGTCCATAATCACTATTCTCTTGAACTCTGAGGCCCAACCAATCTACATCAATGAACAATGTTAAGCATCACCATAAGATACTGGGCAAACAAACACAACCATGCCTTCTGAGACGTCCCAACTCATCCTGATTCAGCGAGTTACGGGCCCTGGGATTGGGAATATGGAGGGGAGGAGTGGGTGGCGAAATCTCTTGGTTTGGCCCTGATGGCTGCCCCAAAGATGTTTTAATATTTGAGGAAATTCAAGATACAGGGATTCAGGCTGTGGAGTTGATTCTCCCTAGAAGTAGAAGTGAAGGATAAAGCAGGAGACAAAGGCAGAGGAGAAGAAATGACATGAAGTGGGCATCTGAAATGAGTGAAGTGAGAGCCAAGCTATCAGCACCTAGCACATGGAGCGAGTCCAACTTTTTTTTCACAATTCTATAAAAGTTGGAAAAATGAAAATTGGGTATTTTTGGTAAGAAGCAAACTGTTGTAGGGGCAACAAAACATGTACCTTCTTAATGATTAACCTAGTAATTCATAATAAGGCAATGCTCAGTTACTCTTGCTATTTTCAATTATTTTAAATGTGTTGCAATATGAGTTTCTGGGGTTAGTCGATGTCCATAATGCAGAAGGAAAGGGGTAGAAGAAATCCAGGTTTGACCAAAGTTCTTTCTGAGATGGAAAAGCAAGTGCTGTAGGGGTTTTGTCTTGTGTATACATGCGGGAATTTAGACAAGAGAGGTTGGGAACAGTCACCTTGGAGAATGGAGATTTCAAGTACAGGAAGGTCAAGGGGATCTTAAAGGTACAGCTCAGGTAACATGCATTGTAACACTACGCAGAGCCTCTTCTAGGGATTTAGGTAAATATTTCATGCTATTGGGGTCATATTAAATTTTAAACACATTTGGAGCTTTATCTTGGCCATTTACTAACAGGAACACCTTGGATAAGTCTCCTGGCCTTTCTAAGCTATCATTGCATTATCTATAACTTAGAGTAATCATAGGGCCAATTTCATAGGGTATTCCTGAGGTTGTGTGATAATGTGTTAAAGGTTTAGCAAATGTGGTCCTTTGAATTTTTGTTCCCAGTATTTCAGCCCTCTCTGCATTCATACCTCGTCCCATGTGACTTGGCCATTCTTCACACTAAAGACAGAGTTTATTTTCCTATGCCATTGATGTCAGGCTTGGCTGGGTGATTTGTTTGACCAATGGAATGTGGGTAGAACTTACAGCATGTGCCTTTAAAGGAATACCCTATGGAAGATTCCAACCTCTTCCATGAGAAGAATATGCCCCTGATGGCTGCTGCCTCTTTGGTCTGGGTTCCAGAATGAACGCACATGAAGCACACTTGAGCCAAACCTGCACAACCTTGAGTGTGTAAATAAATGCTGATTGTTTTACACCATTGAATTTTTGGCTTGTTGGTTATACAGCAACAGTTGGCTGATACTATATTGTCTTGGAGTGTGGCCTGGGAATATGCCTTTCCAGGATTATGCACAATAACAAAACTTGTGAATCACTGCAATATTCTTACTATTCTAAACCTGCATCACTTTAAAAAGAACAACCTGAACTTTACCTTTGAACGATATGCATTCACAGCTGGTTGACTTTGTGGGAAAATGATCCTTTCTTTGATAGGTTCCCAAATTTCATCTCCTACACTTTTACTCAAAGGTTATTCTACCCTGTTTCTCCACAAGCCTCTTCTAATTAGATTTTCTTTCTCTCTCCTTGCCTAGATTCCCTTGTATCCTTCAATACTAGCCTTAACCCTGATCTCTTCCACAAGCCTTACTTGACTCCTCCAGCCCACACTGATCACACTTTTCCTGCATACTTGTCGTTCTTGTCATCAACACTGTACAGTCAGGCCTAACTCTGTAATAATTTCATTAGTTTCTTCCTCTTCCAGGCTAAACACACAACTCCTTAAAGCAGGATCCATTCTCACTCTTTCTGTATTTCCCACAATCTCTAATATAAAGAAAAATATACAGTGAAGGCTTTCACATTGAGTCGATACAGATTACTCTATTGACTTCAGGGATTTTTAACAGCTCACTCTGATGAATTTGAATGATTCATTTACAAGAGAAGTTAAGACTTATTCCTTGGGACAATGAATGTGAAATTGCAGCTCAAAACAACAGAACAGCCTCTTTCTCCTTTCTTTCTGTAAGGTATTCCAATAATAAGTTTTGTATTCTTCTTATGTGGAGGCAGGGTTTGTGAGTTTTACACACCTGTGCCCACAGGTTAAAATTGGTGGAGATAACTAAGTTGGAAAATGTGCAGCTGATTCTGACTCATAAATAACATTTATCTCCTTTCTAGTTATCGTCTTTGAGTTAGATGGACAACTGTTTATGAAAAATAGCATTTAGCCAGCTTCTAATTTTGCTAACCATGCTTCTTGAGATTGCTTGGAAATAAATATCAACCTAGAGTGGTGTTTTCTTCTAGCCTAATATCATGGGTAGTCTAAATGTTTTATTATAAATCTCATTCCTTATGTCTAGATTAACTTTACATTAACAACCTTTTAAAAGAATATGGAACTGTTAAGCAGTATCTCCTAAAGCTTCATATATCTGCCCACCATACAACTCAGCACTTCTAAACTTCTTGGGCATATCTAACAGAAATGATGGTATATATACACAAAATATTTCTATGAGAATTCTCATTGGAGCTGTAAACTGGAAATAACCTGATGCCCATCAACCGTAGGATGGATAAATTGTGGTATATTTATACAATGAAATATATAACTGTAAAAAAGAATGGAGCAATATAGATGAATCTCATAGACATAATTTTGAATGAAAGAATCCAGACACAAAGGAATAAATTCTGTATTATACCATGTATATAAAGTTCAAGAATAGGACAAATTTATGGAAATAAAGTTAGAATAGTGTTTCTTGGGGTTGGGGTGGGTATTGACTAGGAAGGGGCAGAAGGGAGGCTTTGAGACTGCTAGAAATGTTCTACATCTTAATCTGAATGGTGGTTGCATGGGCGCATATATTATAAAAACTCATCATGCTATAAACTATAAATAGATGCACTGTGCATAATATACCTCAATTTAAAAAAAAATTAGAAAAGAAAATTTCACCTGGAATTAGAAAAAAAACCCAATATTTAAAAGGCCAGTGTTCATAGCTTGTCGAGTTTAGTTTGTGAAGCCTTTAGGATTCAACACACCATGATATTAAAACAAATAGATATATTAATAAGTAGTCAATGAAGGGTTAAGCTTCCTCGTGAGACTATGTGTCTGGTAAAGGTTTCAGTTACTTATATATCTAGTAGAGGAGTGTACAAAGACACGTATCAACAAGGACAAACCATTTTGATGCATTGACTGGCTAAATATCCATCAGTGGTTATGTTCCATGCCAACCTGACTTCAGATTGACAAGATAGTGTTAATGCTGCAGCAAGCGAAACAGAAACAAAGGCAGGTGCTGATGCCGCCTTACAATGAGGCCCTATTCTCTCCCTTGCACCTGAGAACACCAGTGAACTTTGTCATTGTTCGGCAGCAGAAACCTTGCAGTTTCTCTCATCCTTAGCTCTTTTTCACAAGACCACATTATTTCCTTACAAGGTAACCCTGCCCTGCGTCCCTTGACAACAGAATCCTCCAAACCCATAAACTGTGTCATCAAGATTGACCAACCAGAGGTCATCATTCCTCACCCCCCTGCCCTTATCCTGAGCTGTTTGCTCTTATTGTTCATTTGGAAAAAAAAATAAAAAAAGAATGAAAGGGAAGGAAAGACAGCAGTCCAAACCCAGTAACAAGCAGCACAAAAGATTCATTTGTGAAGGGCAAAGATTAACAGGACTAATAGCTCTAGGGGTTTGGGGAAAGTCTGTCTGATTCAGAGACTCAAAGGGGAAAAGTTGAGCGCAGACAAATTGCTTGCTCCAAAGGGAATACTATGTGGGAGGGGATGGAAACAACTCTGCTCTGGGAGCCTGTTTTACTTTCTGTACTGTTGTGCCAACAGATGCAAAGGACAGTTTTGGTGGCAGAATAATATGCCTGTGATAAAAGCCGCTGTCTCCTTTGTCCAGACAATGAATGTTTAGCTTTTGGTTCAGAACCATATATGGTGAAGCCTCAATTTATTGGACTCTTTAGTACTAAGTCTTTATCAAATTGTTTTTCATGCTGTACTTTCATCTAAACAGGGAGAAAAAAATCTGCTCCAGAGGTTACATAGACATTTTCTTTAGCTACAACTCAAGTCCTAGAGTTACATGAGAATACGTTCTCCAAAAGGTGACCTGGCGACATCATAAGTTCTTTACTAAAGCTTTGTAGATTAATGCTTTGAAGACACGCTTAACAGCTTGGGCTCAAACAAAAAGAATTTGCTGGTTAATGTTCAGTTTACTTTAATACCCCCATTCACCCAGCCCTGGATAATACAGAGGAAATGATTATTTTTACTCTTAAGAGTTGTTGCTGTGTTTAAAATATTAAACGAGCAGAACTGCATGGAGATAAAAGTAAACAGCATATGAAATGAGAATATGGCCAACTGTTCTATTCAAACTAGATTGGAGGAGAAAAGTTTCTTAAAACTAAATCTTTTCATTATATTCTTCCCCTTATCTATTTTCATAGATAAGCAAGGATATCCTTCCTGGCATAGTTAAACAATACATTCTTCTAATCAAGGTAAAAAGAAATATTTTATCTTAGAATTACCAATTGGCCCTCTATAAAAGTAACTTTCAAACTTTGATGTGCATTAGAATAACTGGAAGCACTTATTGAACATATAGACCCTATATTTTGAATCAGCAGGTCTGCAGTGGGCCTTGGAAATTGCATTTCTGTGAAACATTCATGTAATTCTGATGCAAGAGACCCAAAGATTGTACTTTGAGACTCCGTAACTGGTCACCACATTACGCTAGTGCTGAACCGCTATGTCTTCGTCCCAATTTCATTGACTTTAGCAGTTCAAAAACTAAGATGGAAATTTGAAAAATGCAAGACACGTAAACCTTGTCTCACTGTTTCTCACACTAAGCTAATGAATGCTGCAGTGCACAAAGGGGAACATGCTCACTTGGTCATCAGATCAAGGTCACATAAGTCACCCCCCTATCTGCCCACTGGCTGGAGTCAATGCTAACTTTACCCCAGACTCCCCTTTGGAAACTCTCTGAGAATATGCAAGTAACTTATTAAATAATTGCGTGGGGAGAGTGAAAGGGTTTGGGAATTATCAAGAAAAGCTGACAAACAATTTTTTTTCCTGTGGCCCCTTGCCCCAGGGTTAGAAACTTCCTACAAATACCTATATGTTTAACAGAAGAAGCAAATGTGAGAGCGAACCATCATCTTACTTAGAACATTCCATCTTCCCAGCAAAGAATGGGTTTCCACACTTCACCTTTGCTTTCTACCACAGAGTGCAGAGAGCCGGTGCTCCCAAGATAAGACCATGAAACCAAGGTCCAGAGGAGAACCCTGCCTCGGCGAGAGCCTTATCAGGCTATAATTCAACTATGCTGAGGCAAATGCGGTGTTTTATTTACTTATTTTATTCCTCCAGTTCTCCTACTTGTCCTGTGAAAGTTGTTCCAACTGCCTTCCCCAGTGAAAGGACTTCAGAAACAGGAGCTGTCTTCAGGAAAGGAAGAGTGAAGTGTTGATATACTGACCCACAGGGCACAAAAGCCCACTGACAGACGGCATGAAAAAAAGGAAAGTGCTGAGAGGATTAAACACAAAAGGATTTTATGAGCAGTAAAGGCAATAATGAGTCCCTCTGGAAAGAGGCCACGACGTATTAATCGGTGCCATTTGATCTGTTAGAGAGCACAGACAGACAATGCGAGGAGTAAACAAAATGCCCAGAACACATTTGGGTAAATAGGGGAGATGATCATCGTATGATCAGCCAAGTGCTAGCGCTGCCAAGGCATCTCTTGGGCCTCTGGAGGTTGGATTTTGAAAGCTGAAGAGGGTTATGCCGATTTCAACATAGGCTCTTATCCTTGGGATCTGGGAGGCAATTATAAAGTCATCTTTCATGAGCGGGCTATCCCACAAAAGTTACCCGGCTGCTATTACGCCTGACAGTTGGGCCAACTTCTGGTTCAAAAATAGCTCATTTGTCAGTTTCCTCTACTCCCTGCGATTGTGAAAGAGGCAGAATTAGAAGGCATGGCTGGGGCGCCAGTTGAATCTCTTTGAAATTGTGGCATTGGTTTGTCAGGGAGAGAGGGGACTGCGGGCCCCACGGGCCAGGAAAGGACTGTGGGTTGCTCAAGAGGAAATGCCCACTTTGGGAAGGCTGTCTGCGGGATTCCCTGAAATGAGTTGCACGTTGTAGCTACACAACTACTTCAGAGATCTTTTAGGTTCACAGCCCCATTCTTTGTCTCATTTTGCTGGGCCTCACTCTTCCTTCTCTTATACTCTATTTAAGTAGTTCTGGGAAATAAATAAACAAAACAGGAATTTTCACAGCGGCCCTCAGGAAAAGCACAATAGCCATTGACGAGAGCCCAAGGAGTCTTCCCATGGTCTGTTATGAGCACAGCATGTGCCTTCGCAGATGACTCACACAACGGCCTCTGAATCACTCCCATAAAGAAAATGCAAATATATCTTTCTCCTTTTAGACTAGGAGAACCCAGCCCAAAGACCCACACAGGTACCCGAACACAGAGAAATAGCTGTCTAAGAGACAGCAGCTCTACATTAAACCACTGTGGCAGCCCCATAGCAGGAGCAATTGCAAGGGGGTTCAAATCCTCGAGAACTCATCAAAAAGTCTGTGTTTCCTCTTCTAATCTAGATATTGGAGGAGTCTGTAAGTCAAGTCCTTGCTTCTGAAACACGTTCACTGTGGATCTTTGAAGACAACAGCTCATGGTCAAGGCAATGGTACAATGAATCAATGACGTGTCCATGATGAGAAAACACTCAATAGAAGTAAATAAAAGCAAAAAAGGCACCATGTGAAAAAATGTCAGCATAATTATCAGAGGGTCCCAGGATGACTGGGCTTTATTGATAGGCTGAGATTAGATTCATAGATACATTCTATCTCATTTGGGAAATGGCACCAGCTTCCTTTGACATAATCAAGTGTGGAAAGGTCTCCTTCCATCTTAAATATGTTTGTTTATATGTGTATGTATATACACATTTATAAGGTGTGAAAATTTATGAACACATGAAATATATTTCGATTATATACAATGCAATACGTATTTGCTTGTGCTTGTTTGAACCGTATGAAATTGCCTATTTTGGCAGATTAAAAAATATTTTAGTTGAGCATTGGCAATTTCACACAACTCCATCCAATATGTATACAGGGTGGCCATGAAGCCATTGTGTTCATCTCTAAGCCCACCTTCTAAACACTGGTTTGGATGTTGGGTCTGGGACTCTGCAGACGGTATTTCTATGTTGCCACTTGGTCTCTGCTGGGTTGGGCCAGTAAGGGGCGCTAGAGGGAGACCACAAGATGGGAAGAGGGAGAAGTCTTGCCTCTTCCTGTGGGTGAGCTGTTCCTGTGAACATCCCACTGACCCTGCTACTTCACCTGGCAGTGGCTTTTGATCCCAGCCTCCAATCCTGTGGTTTTATGTATTTACTTTTGCCCCATGCTCCAAGAACTAGTCCCACTGCAGGCCCTCAAATCCAGCTCTGCAGGGCCACTCCTCTAAGCTTCTCATAACCCCAAGTCCTTCTCTTTGTTCCTGTAGCCTAAGAGATAATAACTGCTTGTAATACCAGTTATTTCTGTAACAAATTTCAGTCTTCCAGTATTTGCTTAACACATTCCATATATTAAATTTTCTCTGCAAAAGTAACCAGCATGGTTTTCACTTTCTTGACTGGCTCTTGACTGATACAGCATGTACACATATTTTAAATATCTATTTTATGTACATATCTTTATTTTATATATATGGAGAGAAACAGAGACACAGATAAATAGAAAAGCTTAAAATGACAATGATACTATACATATTTTAATATATTCAGACAATAGTGGCTGTTGAAAATATTTCCTCAAGTTCAACCTCCCCCAAGACCACTGAAAATGCATCCAAGTGGCAAGAAAACTATGTGTTCCTTTTATACCAACACAGTTTAAAGATCTTTAGGCTGTCACCCTGCCAAACCAGGAGAATGTTGATGATAAGTAGTGAAAAATGATGAGTTCATATTTTGTCTATGGGTCATTTGAAACAGTGGATTAGATAGCTGATTTATTCTGATATTTCACCCATATCTTTTAAAACTCTGCCCAGTTTTGACACAAATGGCTTTCTAAGATACTCACCCTGAACATGGGACTGTTACTTTCAGCATGCTGCTCACTTGTCCTTCTGAAGCTTGTGCTCTGCTGGGTCATTTGCCCTTTCCTCAGGCCATGTGGGGAAGAAAGGACATCCTGCCACTGTAGTCCACATTGCCTTTCACTCCTCACGACTGCTACCAAGGGCCTCAAATTTGCACAATACAGGGAGGCCTTTGGTGTGGTCAACCTTTCTGTTCCTAATTTTAACACACAGACCACTCAGTAAGAAAGAGGGCTTTTTAAAAGGCCCAAGATAAGCACATGGTTTCCATTCGGCAGCTATTCTGACCACAGATTCATTTCCAGAGAATATTTCATACTACACATATCACATGTACTGAGGCCATTTTCTAATCAAGACATTTGGCATTTCCCCTTAAGGAAGTTCACACGTGCACTATAAGCGTACTGTTTCATATCATCCATGCATTGACATGTCCAACTGATTCTCCTTCAGTAACGAAGGCTTATGCATACTAAGTACACAAACATACACACTCACACACAACACACACTATATCCTCCCAAACATGCAAGCTAATTTTAAAATGTTAAAGAAGTTCAAGGTTTTTTTTTAAAAAAAATACATGCAAAATTATCCAACGCCAAAATCATTTAGTAATAATGGGGATTATCAGCAGTAGACAAATATTTGGGCAGGTTGGGTATCCCACCACCAACTCTGCATTGAGCTACCCAGTCTGCCCAGCAATAACAGAGGCACATCAGGATCAGATTCTAAGCCCTGAGGCCATCCCAGTCATAGCAGATGCCTTCAGCCCACGCCGGAGGGCACATGAAGCTTCCTCAGTTCTCAAATATGCAACAGTGTGTGCATCTTTCTGCCTGAGCATGCAATAAGGGGTAAGACTTGAGAGTTAAATATCTCAGCTTCTGTGCCATTTGGTTGAGCAATTCGGAGGGTCCTCAGCAGGAATGAACTTCATTGCCCAGCATTGTAACCCACTCATAAACACTCCCTTTACTGGCTTTCCTTTCTCACTTCCCAACATCCATCCTTCCTAAAATCACCTCCAAGATAAATATTTGGACCCGAATTCTTGTCTCAAGGTCTACGTTTGGGAAACCCAAACTGAGATAGCCACTTAACCTCTGAGGATCATCCCTGCCCCAAGCACTGCAATGTTGCACGTTGATAGTTGGCTTACCTCAGGCTAGGACACAGCAAAATCCTGCAGGACTCCTACTCTTTCCTGAGAGGACAGTTTCTAGACTTCCTCACAATCCCCTCATCTTTGGCATTGAGGAGATTAGTTTTCTAGTGTGTTTCTTGCCTAAAAAAATGCAGGTGATGGTAACCTGTGCAAGAAGAGTACAGCCTCCCTGCTGTACTGAGAATCAAATATAAGAACTGCAGCCCCAGCCCAAGGAAAACGCCCATGTGTGATGAATGAAAACCTGATACTGTCTCTCTCACAGAATGAGCAAAGTACCCAACAAAAAAGTACACATGGTGTGTACACACCACCGAAGTAACTGCAGGCACTAACCAGGTTCTGACCTACCTTCTTTGTCTCCAAAGTGTGGAATAAAATGATACAGTTATAATTCAAACAGTGTTGATATGTTTACTAGACTGTAACAAAGCTCAATAAACTACTATATAAGGGGTGACAGTGGCCCTCATAATCTCCATCTGATGGCTTCTATCTCATGCTAGCATTCATATCTATTCCCTAGAAGAGCTACGGACTTAAAGTGTCATTTTTTGTCACCTCCAAATATATCAAAGGGTGTGAGGATCCTCCTGTTTCTTTGGCAGGTGACAGTTAACATCTGCTTCCCACAAGGCTGATTTGAAACTCTATCTTCTGGGATCATTCTTATCTGTATAGTCAAGCTGGTGCTGTGCTCTTAAGAAGGTGCCTTTGACAATGTGTTGCCCGGCTGCAATGAATGAAGTCAAGTCAATGGGATATGTTTGGGGGGGAGGGGGGTGTGGGGAGAGGTTCTCATCCCCAAGCACACAAAAGAAAATTCCAGTTGCCCAAATTTCACTCAACACCAGAGAATCTGAGTGTGGAGCTGCCCCTGTGATTTTTGAGATTTTGAAAACTATACATGGAAAATCATCCATACATCCTAACTTCCAAGTACTGCAGAGAACTATGAGAAGAGGATCATTTAACTGTACGGCAACCTTGCATCCCACAGAAACCATTCACATACCTTTCAATACATCTTTGCTTGCCTCTTCCCATCAGATTCTTGATCTGTAAAATGGAAATACCTCCCACTCCACCTACCTCATGGGAAAGGAAAGAAAATTTTATGCAATTTTATTTAAAAAAAAAGAAAATAATTAAAAAGAAAGTAATCACTGTTTAGGGTACAAGGGTCTTATAACGTAGAAATGCCAAATATGCTAAATAAAACAAGGCCCTTTCCAGAAGAATAAACATTTAAAAAAAAAAGAAAAAGATAAGGCAAGCAGGGAGGGAGGAAAGCAAAGTGGAAAAAGGATGAAAACATGAGTGTATTTGTTTATTGTGTTAAAAGAAAGAAAAGACTGAGCAGGAATGTTTTAAATTTTTTCTGTAATTAGGAAATAATTGAAATTTTGAAAAACTTAGTGAGATAGAAATGGAATAATGAACATAATGCTGTAGTGTATTTAGAAATATGAAAAATATTGCAAACAACATCACATCACACTATGATTCTAATACTGTTAGATATTTGCTCATGCTTCTATTGAATTGTTCTTGGGAATCCTGAAATATTTTTTTTAAATGATGATATCAATGGAATCAGGAATATCTGTTGAGGATGTTTTCAAACACACTTATTTAATTCTAACTGTGTCATTATATTGATTGCTAATGTTAATCAATTGCAAAGGTAACCACTGAGCACTTAGTTTAGTATAAACCAATGACACCCTGCCTCTGCTTCCCTGCAAATTTCTCAGCTGCAGCCATGGAATCTGCCTCAAAGTTGAGAGCCTCCCAGAACTGCCTGGGCCCAATTCTGACTATAGGCTTTTTGCATACAAGAGGCTCCAGTTCTGTAGCAAGTATCATTAGCCTACTGCTTGGCTGTTACTTGTTCTACAAGCACCTGCCACTTTTCTATTTCCAGTGGCGCTGAGGTCATGATATCAGACTCAGCTCTCTGCCAGAGAACTCGAAACCAGCTTAAAACTCAGTCATCGCAGCTGGTGCCTCATGACCTGACACCAGGTCTTTCTGATGAGGGCGGGCTTTCGGCTAGACCCTACTCCTGGCTGCAAAATGACCTCCAGTTCTCCAGCTCTGCTCTCACTCTGACTGCCTCCCTCAGCCAGCGACTCCATCTGCTGTGCTTCTATCAAGCCAACTGCACGTCAATTGCTGCCTTGATTTCCCCTGTCACTTTTTTCATTTCTTCATTGCTGCACATTTATCTGGAATATTGAGCCTAGTCATATTTGTTTTTAAAAAGTTGGAAAAAAAATGAAAAAGAAAGAAACCACTGAATGGGGTACAAAGACCTTGTGACTCAGAAAGGCCTCTTGGTGCTGATTTTAACAACACACTGGGCACCAAAAGAACCAAATTCCCATGAGAGACATCAGCAACCCTTTGTAAAGCCACTGGCCTTTGTGTTCCCAATCTAGACACAGCAAGATTGAGGTCGGACCTGTTTCAGTGTCTTCAAACATTCAGTGACTGAGGATTTTGTCCAGAGCGTAGGAGCCAGGATCCTGGGTGGGATTTGCATAAACCTTTGGGTATAGCCACAGGCATGACTTCCCACAAGAATGTATTGTGACATATGTTCTCTGATTAAAAAAGAAAAAAATGTTGAGAGCCATTACACTAGCCAATTGGTAACCCTTCAAATTGAAAGCCAACCAACAGAGAGAAAAAAATAATAATAATACATCATCTCCCTCCAAAACTTTCTCACCCAGACCTTAAAGATATTCCTTGAGTTAGTCCTAGAAAGAAAGCCTATGCACATGATCAAGCCTGACCCCAGCACTTCAATACCTATAAAACTCCAGTGGTACCCAGCTTATACTGAAAGTGCTTTCCTTTTTCAGTTCATCTGGACACTTAAATTTGGGGGCCAGCCCCAGATTACCCAACCAGCCACCACATGTAACAATCCTACTGGGTCCCTCGAAATAATTCTGTGGACTATTAATAAGTAAATATATTAATAAGTATATAACTTTTCTGTGACCAAAATCTTGGGGGGACTTAGGTTAAATAAAATTAAACCAATGTATTTGTTGCAAACTTTTGATACATGTCCAGATGATAACATGATTCTCCATAAGAGAATAAAATGGAATGCTCTTTCTTGAGAGGCAATTCACAAGATTGGTCCTTTATGAAATACATTTTATGGAACTCCTTGTGAGCCAATAGTTTGTCTAGTTATCACTGGACTATTCCACTAGCATGGTTCTAGCCACAGATAAAAACTAAATTGGAATGGGATGACACGGAATGGGGTAGAGTGAAAGGAGGGGGAGGGGAGGGGAGTAGAATGGAATGGAATCACGCCGAATTGAATGAAGCGGAGCCAGATGCCTGAGAATGCTGGACGCTTGCTGGAAGAAGACAGTAGAATCCCAGTTGTAATCTAGTTTCAACTTCCAAACTAAATTGTACCCATAATTATACCTGTTCGCCATTCCCACTGTCAAAGAAGGCTATATCCTAGTGGGCTGAACAGATGAATGTTTGGTAAACATACGCACTAATGTGAGGAGATACTTAGCATTGGCACTAATGTGTGCGAGATCCTTGACAAGCAGATACTGCTGGAATCAGGGGAGCCTTCAGAGATCTGCATCCATAAAAACATGGGTCCTGAGCCTTGCTTTGTCCCTCATTTCTCCAGGTTTGTCCCAGTCTTTCTGAGTATTCAAATCCTGCGCCAATCCTCTCCAAACCTCTAAATCCTGACCATGTCCTCCAAACCAGCAAATACTGTCTCCTTAGAGCCCTTGCTGGTCTCTCAGTTAGTCACCTTCATCTTTGGATACCTACTTTTTTGTTCTCACTGAGGCTGCACTGGAAGCCCCTAATTAAGCACAAGTTCTAGAAACTTTTTCTTCACCAGCTGTATCTAGTTTCAGCTCTGACTTGTTCAGGGCTAGGTCTACCTGTCCCTCCAGACTGGGCCCACACCAACCATTTCTACCCTTATCAAAGGAACTTGTGCATCCTTGTTCTAGAAGGCAGAAGGCAGGGTAAGAGGCAAATCTTAGTTTAGTAAAGTTCTTCACTAAAATGAAGTCTCCCTAAACCTCTACCCATGACCCTGCCACATCACAGGACAGTAGGTCTGAGCCAGTCTGTTTCCAATGCCCTGGAAATAGACACCCTCGCCAGAATCCAAGAATCAAGCATGTTCTACCAGAGCCCATGATTGGATCGAGCTGCATATAGTAAGTTTAAGGGTTGTTTTCTTTTTAGCATTTATTTCTTGCCTATAAAAAACAGTACCTGCCATATGCCTGGTTATTCACAGGGCAGCTGAAATGATACTGCCCTGGGACCCAAAGGATGGAAGAGTGCTTATGTTGGAATCCTCAGGTCTCTAACTGCAATCAGTTCTGGTCACTGGGCTTTATTCCTTTCTGCTCAATCCCCTTCCATCTCATTCTGCAATTCTAGTAAATGGAAGTTTCACTAGCCCCCATCTCTGAGTCCCAGGATTGTTTGGTATCTCTTGTCTTTTACTACCCCTAGGGTTTCTAGTGAGATAATTTTACCCACAAACTCCAGTCCCTGTGGAAAGTATACCTACCACATCTTTTTCTGGGCTCTGTCTACCTTCCAAGGCCTCAGTCTTTGCCTACTGCCAGATGTCCCTGACTCTCACTGACTTTCTCAGACCCAGTAGCACTTCCACATGCTTGGGGAAGCTCCCCAGACAGTCTCCTTGGGCTACTTTTAAGCCTAGACCCAAGCCTCAGCCTATTCCATTTCTGATGAAGCCCTGCTTTTACCACATCTGACTCCAATTTGTGCATGCATGCAGCAAAGCGGCTTGGCTTTGAAAGGGAAGACAGTTAAGGCCAGATTCCAGATAACCCAGCTTTATTATATATGTCCACAATTTCTAACGTGGTCTATTCTTTAAAGTCAGAGAGACACCTACCAGCAAACCAGCCGATTCCAGCTCTGGAGAGTTTGGTTTCACAAGAAGAAAGGCTTTTCAGGGAAATGATTTATGTTCACACGGCCTGAGTACTCTCTGTTGAGGTCTGAATTTCCAGGGTGAAATGTATCTCTTGGCTGCTTAGAAGTCTCCATGTCTCTAATTGTGCTCCTAGCTTGGAAGCTGTTGGGGTGCTTGGACCGACAGAGAATTCCTAATGTGTGATGCTTCCATGGGAAGTACTATTTCAATAGCAGAAGGCTAACACATCTGATGGGCAGGCTGCCCACTGGGCCATCTTGTCTGCCAACACTCACACATTTATTAAGGTTCTTTTGTGAGATAAAGAGGTTGGACACCTGGATCCTTCCAAAAACAAAACAAAATTAAAGCTGCAATTACCTGTCTGCCCTGTGCAAGGCAATCTACCCTGCTGTCCTTTTGGTTTTACTGGTGACAAGCAGATGTCACGCAGAGCAATTTGGAAACCTGAGCAAACAGAATTCAGATAAGGTTCAAAAGAAGAACTTAATCCAAAAGTACAACCTACCTGCCAGACAGTGAATATAGGAGCTAGTAGACAGGGAACTGGAAACAAGCAAAGAGACTCATTATGACTCTCCCAGGCCCCAACCCGCCAGCACTCTTTCTCCTCCTAGCGGAGGCCAACTTCTCCCAAGCTGCTGGCTAGTCCTGCTCCTCATTCTGGAGCCTTCATGGGAATATAAGTGATTCTATAAACTCTTGGATTTAAATTTTAGCTAAAATTCCCTGCTTCAAGTTTAACAATTGCTCTTCTATTTGGACCCCACCATCAAGCCTTCATCCTGGGTCCTCATCTTGAGGCCCACCCTGAATTGTCCTGTTTCACTCAGGACATAGAA
Organism: Indri indri; assembly: GCA_004363605.1. Lineage (NCBI taxonomy): Eukaryota > Metazoa > Chordata > Mammalia > Primates > Indriidae > Indri > Indri indri. The sequence continues at coordinate 25,082 of RJWJ010012314.1, forward strand.
AGCTGAAACCAACCTCAGTTCTGTGGACAACTCTCTTAAAGTACTGCTACATCTCCTTGATGTGGGCAGATACTTTGCCTGCTTGGAGCTCCACAGAATGACCTTCTCCTTGTCATCCCATATCTGTGCTCTGCTTGCTTGATGTATATCTTGAGTCTTCATTGAGTTTAGGCACAGAACAGACACTCGTTCTCTGGGAAATGTGCTGTGTCTAACTGATGATCCTCTGTCACCTGAATCTGGATCTGCTCCCAGTGTCTCTAATTCCTGGTGTGATCTTCTCCCACATTGCTCCTTTTATTTTCACCAACACTTATAGTTTCCATCTTCCTGAGAAAGCTACAGTATTCCATTCTGCCATGCATTCCAGTGAGTTGTTTACAACACTATCTTGTCCTGTTTTTTAAATAAGATCCTTGACAAATGGGGCCAAATTTTATTCCTCATTACAGTTTCTACATTGTTTTAAAAGTTGAGTGGTTTTTTGTTTTTTTTTTTACATAGTAGGTACCTAGTAAGAGTTTGTTGAATAAATGAATAAATGAAAATGTAAATCAGAACCTCTCATGTCTATCAAAAGTGCCCAGCTCTGGATTTTGATAAAGATAAAGAAAATTATAAAATACAGAATGGATGGTGTACTATAGATACGTGTTCAACAGAGCAGCAGGTCACCAACGTTGGCTCAGTGAAACTAAGCAATGCAGGTCACCCACAATGGCCTAGAACCTTAGCTAATTTTCTAAAGGATTGTAGTGGGTTCAAACATACTTTGTAAAAAAAGAGAAGGATGAGTTCTAACTTGGAAGGAAAGATATTTAAGTCCAAGAAATATAAAATTTAAGTGTGAGAATGCTATGATAATGATTCCATTGTAGCACTTGGCCATACCTTATGGATGAGACTTGTGATCCATGCTAGAGACAGTAAAAATGGCTAGCAGTGCAAGGTACTGTTGTAAATGATTTACATGGAATAACTCATTTTCACCCTTACGAACTTCCACAGGAGGTTTGTACTATTCTAAGCCCAATTTACAGCCTAGGAAGATGATGCATCAAAACAAAAACAAACAAACAAACAAAAAATGGGATAAGGAATTATAGTTAAAGAGTAGAATATTAATGTTCAAAACCTTGACCCTAAAATTAATACAATTTATATGAATCTGGAAGAGAAAGGAGAGTGAAATTGGAAGAAGTATCAATATGATTTTTAAAATATTTTGTGATGGGTAGTCAATAGATTCTCAAACTGAAAGATTAGTTTAAAATTAACAAAAGTAAACCAAAAGTCCCCTTAATATTTTTTATATATGTATTTTTTTCTAACTGAAAGAAAGCTTTTAGGAACTAAATGTTATTAAAAATGTTTTTCTGAGGTTGAGTAACTTCTTCAGTTTTACCTTAGTAACTAATTCTTATGATAAGTTCAAGTAAACACTTTTAGTTCAAATAACATGTATTATTTTAACTCCTGCCCTCTATTTTTCTCATACACCCAAAAAGTCAAATATAATTAGTATTTACTTATTTTACCATTATACAGATAGTCCCCATCTTACGATGATTCAACTTACAATTTTTCGACTTTACAATAGTACCCATATAACCATTCTGTTTTTCACTTTTGGTAAAGTATTTAATAAATTGCATAAGATATTCAACACTTTATTATAAAATAGGCTTTGTGTTGGATAATTTTGCCCAACTGTAGGCTAATGTAAGTGTTCGAAGCACATTTAAGGTAGGCTAGACTAAGCGATGATGTTCTATAGGTTAAGTGTATTAACATATTGACTGCCATACTAGAAAAAAAATTTTTTCCCTGGGGTCACAGTGCTTTATTAAAACAAAACAATCCCTTCTAATTTGTTATTTTTTATTGTTTTCTGTGCACAGGTTATATGCAATGCAATCCCCATTTTTAGAATTAAATTGTCAATATTAATTGTAACAATAAGAGCATCAACAAGTAAGATTTTCATGAACCAACTGTAGGGTTTTGCTTCATGAGGCCCCGGGCTCAAAACTAGCCTGAGTTAAATACAACTCACATGGCAGTCAATGTGTTAAATGGATTTCTGACTTAAGGATGGGTTTATCAGGGATGTAACCCCATCATAAGTCAAGGAGTATTTGTACACACTCTATGCTTGATGGTGTGGGAAATTACAAAGAAATATAAAACAGATGTACTCTATAAATAAGGCCTATGTTGGGAGAAAAGTGATGCCTCATATTTTTCTGTCTAAAGAAGGCAGCTGGAGGGTAGAATCAGCAGCTTTCAGAGTTCTACTTGGACTTCTCAGCTTCCTCCCTCCTTCGTCTGTGGGTGTTTTGTGTATGTTCAAGTTTTCATGCCCCTAGCAGGAAAGATCAAGCTAGGCATAAAGATTTGATTTTAATACTTACATCTCATATCTCTTTTGCTAGTTGGAACTGAAGATTCTTCATATTAATAATTACCACATTTTCACATTCATTAAAATCCAACCATACTCCAAAAAGTAAATGACTCTCCCTGTGGTTGGGAGACACTAAACACCAAAGAGAGCAGACGTCTACTGTGTGTGCCTGGAGGGCAGGCACTTGCCCTTAGCGTTGAAGCTAAACCCAGTCTCAGGCCATCCCCTCTCCCACCATCTCACACTATGGCTGAAGCATTTTGCTGCAGAGTCTACTTACCTGTTCCCTTCTTGCCCAGTTCATAAAGCAATGTGCAAGGTTGCCCTGTCTTGGATACACAGGTTTTATTTGAGAAGAAAGGATTTAGCAGGAACCCCATTGCTCCAGAGAAAGGTAAACATTAAGAACTATGGAATGGCCCCATTTCTTAGACTAAGATAAGGAGAGCAGCCCCCCCCAACACACACACACAGAAGCTTCATGTGTAAGTTCAAGGCTCACATCCTGCACCGCTGCATGACGGAGAAAGGAAACAGGCTTCTTTCCTATGGCATGGGGAGTTCTCACCCAGCCAACACGCTCATTTGGGAAGAGAATGGAGCACATGCACAGTGGAGTCCATGGGACATACACTCAATTTCTAACAAGACTTCAGAAGGGCCACAAATTATCGATAATCTTTAAAAAAAAAAAAAAAAGAAGACAAATCATCATTGAGTTCTTCCTCCACCATCGCCTGTTCTTCGTAGGCTCTGGGGTTATCATTTTCAGTAAAAATTTCTGTTACATTTACACATGAAGTAAAACAACAGAGGAAATATCAGTTCTGTAAAAATCATTTTAAATCTGTGTTTTACTTTAGGATCTTAAGTTATAATAATTTATAATTTCTATTAAGAGGCCATTCTTTGTATTATATTCTCTCATTCATTTATACCAGGAATTCCATTTGGATTTATGACAATAACTCAAGTAGCAATTTGCAAGACAGATTAGATTCAAAATATTAAACAGGTGGAGACCAGTTAGGAGACTCACTGCATTGGGAAAGAATGAGAGTACTAGCAATGGGTACGAAAAAAAGACTATGAGAACATAAAAGCTAAAATAACAGAAAATTATGCCTGTGTGGATATGGGAATTGATTTAAAGGGAGGAGGTTAAATAAAACTTTAGGATTTACTGCCTAGATATACTTACATCGCTTTTATGTTTCCTGTAAGAGAAACTGCCCAAATCCATAAGGTTCTTTGGATACTTCATTTCCCAGCTAAACCCCAATGGCTCATAGCAAAAAAAACCTCCAGTGCAGTGGATTTCAAACATTTTTTCACAAGGGCACACATGAAAGGTATGCAAAACATATGTTCAATGCTGATGCCAGGCATGGTATTTGCCAGGCTGTGACATCAATGAGATGAGCCAGGAGGGAGTAAAAGTTGCAAGCCAATAGCTTCCTCCCATCCCTTTCTTCCCTTCACCCCACATCCTAAATATGGTGGGATTTTACAGCCCTGTTCATTTGCCCTCATGAATCAGATCCAGTGGATGGCATGTCGAGTTAGGATCATTATCATCATGCACAAAATACTCTGACTTCCAAATATATGTGGGACAAAGAGAAACTGCTGGACACTCTGTCAACCATCCAAGTGTTACAATCCAAAATGGACACACTGGACATTCAGATGATAGAGGGACAAAAAGTTAAGCCACACATCAAAGAACAATCAAGACTCTATCAACTTCAGAGGAGAAGTATTAGAGACATGGTAAAGAACAGTCATAGAACCAGGTGCACATCTGACAAGGCAAAATCAATGATGATCCATGTACAAAGCAAACCTGAGGATTTTGTTGGTCTTTAGGAATTCTAATGTTTGGCAACAAAGCTTCTTATTCCTTGGTGCATTCTTCCAGGAGAGGTCGCCTGGCATGGTGCATGAACTCTCAGGGCTGAGAGTTAAAGAACCGAGCTCTGTTCTTGGTTCTATTGTTAACTTGACCTGTCATTTTAAACAAGGTTTGTGCCTCAGTTTACCAATATGTTAAATGAAAGGATTGAACTAGAACAGATTCCCAAACTGCTCTGCAAGTCATGCAGAGACTCATATGAAGTCCATTTGAGAGTGAACTAAATACAAGGAGGGTAACCGGTTACATGGGAGAAGAAGGTGAAGAGGAAGGAGAGGAGGAGATGCTGGATAGTTATGGCCCTGTCCTGTCTCTTCAGGACTGCTTCAATCATCTCACTTTTAAAATATTAGCTATCCTTATAAAATTTATTTTGAAAATGATGTTCTGATTCTAAAAATGCATAAAACTCATTGAGATTAATGATCATTCAGTCAGGCTTTACAATTCAATTTTAATCCCTTAGAATATTTTATTTTCTTTAGTTTTATTTTATTTTGGGTCTTGAAAAAAGTATTTCATATCATTTTTAAATGATTAAAGTTTTAATCCCCATTTTCAAAACAATTTAAATATGATATGTATTCATATAGTCTGTCTGACTGGACCATTGAGAATATATTAGGTACAGAGTGGATACTGACTCATTAGATGATATGTTATATACGAAAGTGTTTGGTAGATTGATCTGTACTGCAAAATCTTGGGATATGCCAAACATAGGGTTTCAATTACCCTGACTGTAAATAAATGGGATGATGCTCTCTGTTAAGCATGATAATTATTTTTGCATCACAAGCCTTCAGTTGTTCCCTTCTTTGTGTGGACCTCACCCCTTGCTAGCCCCTTCACCCTTGCCCTGTTGCTAAGAGGAGACTGGTTTCAGTCTTGGCATTCTTCAGCAGAGTAGTTCACCCATTAAAATTATACTTCATTTGTCAAAGAAAAGTTGGCTGTATGTGGATGGTTTTATATCTAGGTTCTCTGTTCTGTTCCATTGATCTATGTCTCTATTTTTGTACCACTACCATGCTGTTTTGGTCACTATAACCTTGTAGTATAGTTTGAAGTCTGGTAATGTGATGCCTCCAGATTTGTTCTTGTTGCTTAAGATTGCTTTGGCTATTTGGGCTCTTTTATTGTACCAAACAAAGTGTATAATTATTTTTTTCTAAATCTGTGAAATATAATGTTAGTATTTTGATGGGGATTGCATTGAATCTATTAATCACTTTGGGTAGTATGGACATTTCAACAATGTTGATTCTACTGATCCATGAGCATGATATGTTTTTCCATTTGTTTGCGTCATCTGTGATTTCTTTCCTCAGTGTTTCATTGTTCTCTTTGTAGAGATCTTTTGCCTCCTTGGGAAAAGAAGCCCTATTCAATACATAGTGCTAGGAAAATTGGATAGCCACATGTAGAAGATTGAAATAGGATCCATATGTCTCAAGACTTACAAAAAATAATTCAAGGTGGATAAAAGACTTAAATGTAAGACACAAGACCATAAGAATTCTAGAAGAAATTTTAGAAAAACTCTTCTAGGTATTGGTCTCGGCAAAGAATTTATGAAGAAGACCCCAAAGGCAATCACAGCAACAACAAAAATAAATAAATGGGACTTGATTAAATTAAAAAGCTTCTGCACAGCCAAAGAAACAATCAACAGAGCAAATAGACAACCTACACAATAGGAGAAAATATTTGCAGCTATACATCTGATAAAGGGCTAATAACCAGAATCTACAAAGAACTCAAGCAAATCAGCAAGGAAAAAACAAACAGCCCTGTTTAAAAGTGGGCAAAAGCCATGAACAGAAGCTTTTCAAAAGAAGATAGACAAATGGCCAATAAACATATGAAAAAATGCTCAATATCACTAATTATCATGGAAATGCAAATTAATACCACAAATGAGATATTACCTTACCCCAGTTAGAATGGCTTTTATTAAAAAGTCCAAAAACAATAGATGCTGGCAGGGATGCAGAGAGAAAGGAACACCTATACACTGTTAGTGGGACTGCATATTAGTATCTCTATGGAAAACAGTATGGAGATTCCTCAAAGAACTGAAAGTAGACCTACCATTTGATCCAGCAATCCCACTACTGGGCATATACCCAAAGGAGAAGAAGTCATTTTATCAAAAAGACACCTGCACTTGAATGTTTATTGCAGCACAATTCACAGTTGCTAACAAGTGGAATCAACTCATACCCATCAATTCACGAGTGGATCAATGAAATGTGGTATATGTATGCTATGGAATACTACTCAGCCATGAAGAAGGATGAGCTAAGCCCTTTTCCAACAATTTGAATGGAACTGGAGACCGTTATCCTAAGTGAAGTATCCAAAGAATGGAAAAACAAACACCATATGTACTTGCTATTAAACTGGAACTGACTGATGAGCACACATGTGCACAAAGGAGAGTAAAACTCAGTGGAAATCAAGCAAGGGGAAGGGAGGTGTAGGGGATGGGTGAAAATCTACTTAATGGGTACAATGAACACTGTCTGGGATCTGGGTGATGGGAACACTTGTAACCCTGACTCAAGCATAACAAAATCAATACATGTAACCAAAAACATTTGTAGCCCTATAATATTTTGAAATAAAAGAAAAAGAAAGCAGTTACATTTCAGTAAATGGCTAAGATCTGCTAAGCCTTGTCAATGAGCAATACATGCTTCAGATGCCCATGCAGGGAATGTGCATTTGGGTGTTTGTACTGATCTGCACAGCCTCTGCAGGGGGATAAACAACGTTCGACTTCAGCTTTGCTACTGACATTTTCACTACAGATTCCTTAGCAGCCAAAATTAACTCTGCCATTGGTGTCAGTCTCACCTATCCCAGTCTTCTGTGTCACTTCCTGATGAGATCTTAGCATCATTTCTTCTTCAGAAACCAACAGAGTCATTTCACCCAGTTTGAAATCCATGTTAAATCTTGCATTTGTGATTCTAGGAAGTAGTTGTACAAAGAAAGCAACAGATAGTTGTCTCAGATTTGAGGGCTGATTCAACTACAAATTGCTTTGCTTTCAGCTAAGAGAAATTAGCAGGAGGTAAAGCCATGCCCAGCCAGAACCTACACTTCTCAAATGCTACTCCTTGCACAACACAAGTCTGCCCACATGTATTGCCCATTACTCACACTCTCTTGAAATATTACAGCACAGTCTAGTGAGAAAAGCCCCAGGGCCAAACAGCCAAGTTCTAATCTCCATTTCTGTCATAGTTTCCACCTTCTCTGACCTATGAAAGCACACCTTCTCTGTAGCACAGTTTCTTCTTCGACATCTATATCCCACCTATTCCTAGAGAGGAACTAAGATGGGAAAACAGTAAAGAAGACCAAGACACATAATATTATTTCCAAAATCTGCTGTGCAAACCAAACCCAATACCCTGCACCATATCCACTCTGAATTCACCTGGGCCTCCTGGAACTGTTATCCATAAACAGACCACTGGTCTTAAAGCTAGTAGCCTTTATTTATCCATCTTTTATCACCACCTAAGGTTTTTCTTCTTAAAGCTTCTTCCATAATTATCTGTAATGCTCATCAACCAAGGCCTGTGCTTCTCCTAGGCATGTCCTAACAAGCATCTTATAAATGCTTTGAGAGGGGGAGGGAGGTCTTAAGATGACCTGAGCATAACTAGTATCTTCATCTACAGCTCCAAATAAGAACCTTAGCAATCTTCATCACCTGTCAATGCTTTTCCATAAGAAAAGGCCCTTGCAAAAGCCTAAAATGGATCCATTCACCCAAAGCTCTATACAATATTTCTCTCCATGGTCCACTGAAAAATAAAATAAGCTTTTTTTTTTTGTTTTTTTTTTTGTGTGTGTGTGTTTTTGTTTTTTTGTGTTTTTCACAGATAGCACCTAAACCTTAAAAAGCCCTTGCCACACTCTTCTTTTTATAAAACCTCTGCAAAGGGAGTAGAGGGCACAGCATGGCACCAGAGCCGCCTCCGCATCTCCCTCTAGGTAGTGAGAGTGTCCTTCTGATAGTTAAAACCCCCTTAGATGAGATCCACAGGGAGTAGGAAGTCAAGCTCTGGCTTTTCACGGCATGATCAGGTGGAATGGTGTAGAGACATGAAACGCAGAACACAACCTAAAAACTATCTTGACCATCTGCCTCCCCCCTAAATTTACTGTTACTGAAACTGAGGTTCTTTGTTTTGGGAGGCTCGTCACAACCAGGAATATAAGAACTTGGACTTCATGGATATAGACCCACAGTCCAGTCACCCTTAGTAACAAATCCTCCACACACAAAAAACAAATTCCAACCCTTCAGTGTGTTCTTTTGACAGTGGTAGTGCAAGTCTGTATGACTACATTCCTCCCTCCTCCCTCTTAGCTTATTCCATTAAAAGATCCCACCTGAAACACCACTGAAAATTTTACAGACTATTTCACAAGACTAAGTGAGAACACATGTATCGAGCCTTGTTACTCAAAGTGTGATCCTCAAACCAGCAGCATTGGCGTCATCTAGGAGTTGGCTAGAAATGGAGACCCCCTAGGCCTGCATTTTAACTTTTAAATTTAATCAGAATCTACATTTTTATTTTGCATTTTAAATTTAATCAGAACCTGCATTTTAATAAGATTCCCCAAATGACTCATAAGCACATTAAAGTTTGAGAAATATTATCTATGGCAATGGTTCTCAAACTCTACTACCCATTAAAATTATCTAGGAAACTTTTTAAAACCCCAATGACTCAATACCCTCAACCCAAACCAATAAATTAAAATGTCTGGAGGTGGAATCTAGACATCGATAGTTTTCAAAACCCTCCAAGTGATTCCAATGTGTACCCAATTTTGAGAACAAGTATGTAATGTATAAGGACAGCAACCCAGAGATTTGTATTAATATTTTGGGGCTAGCGGAGATGAGCAGAGCAGAACTGAAGGGAGAAACTAGAGGAATGGGCACATTTGGGGCACCCTTCCTACAAAGTAGACCCCAACCTGCTCTGTGAGAAGAATACAAAATATGAGCCGGTGATACCCTCTCATGACCAAGATCATGTCATATGGTCACATGACACCCAGCCTGCACTGTCGGGGGTCCTCAATAAATATGTAATTTAATCAAATGACATTTTAATAATATAAAAATGGAGACAACCTTCTCTCAATCATTCATCAAATTGGACTGATTATCTGAAAGGTATAGTGCTGGGAGATTTACTTATATTGTCTTTAATCCTTCCAATAAACCACCAAGGTAGTTCTTCTTAGTCCCATTTAAGGAAACATATAAGGAAACTAAGGCTTATACACATAAGGTAACTAAAGCTCTGATGCCATGTAAGTCTTCCCAAGTTGAACAGTTAGTAAATTGTAGGGCTAGGGCAAAACCCAGTTCTCCACAACCCTTCACAAAGCAAATTTGAGTGCATGATCAAAAAGAGAAAAATAACCGCTGCCAGCCAGCCTTGGTGTTGAGGAACTGGCCTTGTGTTCACAGCTGAGTCATTGTGCTGTCCTATTGAACATACAAAATTTCCATAACACTAAGATGAGACAAACCCATTCTGTGACCACAATGGATCAAGACAAAAATAAGACCACTCCATAATCACATGTGAGCACAAAAACATAAATATTGTCCAAACCAGAAAAATGACCAAATATCCCTATGTCCTGGCTCATATGAATAGCTACTGATTCTTTACCTCTATTGTCTTAGCCTCATTTCATTTCTTGTGTCTTCTAAATAAGAATTTATTAAAATATTCAATCATAGAATTATCTCCTGACCCAAGCATAGAGTTCTTTCCCTACAGCCTCTGTCTAAAAGCAAAGCTCTTCTTCCCTAAACCCTTCCTAAGATCACCGAGCACAAGCTAAAATCCTGTAAGTTCTTTCTAGCACCCACTTAGCGAGACACCAAAGGGTTCCCCATGGTGCTCAGTCTTCCTTGCTGAATTTGTTTTAAGCTGATAACAATTTAAGTTTGGTCACATACAACTCCGCACTTTTACTTCTCCCCTCCCCACACTTTGTTATTGATGTCGCAATTTACATTTATTTACGTTGTATATCTATTAACATTATTATAGCTATTTTAATACTTTTATCTTTTAACTTTTATACTAGAATTAAAAGTGATTTTCCTCCCCTGTTATGGTAATACAATATTCTATATTTGTCTATATTTACCATTAGCAATGACTTTTATACTTTCTTATGCTATCATGTTGCTGTTTAGCATTCTTTCGTTTCAAGTTGAAGAACTCCCTTTAGCACTTCTTGATAAAACAGTCAATAAATGTTGAGTTGAATAAGTTCTCATTCCACTTTAGCCTCACATTTTCATCAAATAAATATAAAAGAACTGAACCCTCCCTGGTAATAGTAACTATTAATATGTTCTCCATTGCTCAATATATTCAGATGCAGGTTAGTAAATCTCAAAGACTCAGATCTAGAGTTTTCTAGTAAGTAGCAGAGAAAGAGAATTTAACAAATGTTGACATTCATATTTTTAAATGACCACCAGGAACCACAACTGACAGAATTGATAACACTCTCTCTAGGGAGAGAGCCAAAAGACAGAATAAATATCAAATGATATGTCCTGTGTTTGTTTTAGAAGGGGTGAGGTGGAATGGTTGTTGGTTGCAGACTCTATAGGGTAAATAATGAGCATTAAGAAGGCATTATACCACAATAATTAAGCATTCCTGTAATCAGAAAGAACTGTATTCAAATTCTGTTTTCACCACTTAAGAGCTGTGTGTCTTTGGGCAAGTTACTTCATCTCTCTAATACAGCACTTGCCCGACACCCATCATATAGCAAGCTCTCAACAAATGTCTAGGACATTGACCTTAACGAAACATAGTTGCCTGTTTCCCCATCTTTCTGAAATGTTTCCCATTAGTCTCTCCTGCAAATGGAAAACTGAAGGCCTCTATGGAAATGAAGTATGATTTAATAAGGTTAACAAATTTAGACATTCACTATCATAATGTAATACTTTAGGGTGAATAAAGATGTACCATTATAATATTGGATATCTAAGGGAAAGAGGAGGATATAAAAATTGGAAGGAAGAGGCATGGAAAGTAAACTCCAATCATTTCACAATTTTTCCTAGGACCATCTAGCAAACGAAAGAGAAACAGGAGCATGGGTGCCTAAGTTTACAAACAAAAGCATGATGCAACTCAAGCTTTGGGGTCATTAATGCTTCCGTAATATTCTAACCTCTTCCTTAACCTAAGTTTCTTTTTTTCTATTTCAATAAACTGTAGAATAAAAATAAAATTCGAAAAGTTTCTCAAATATTGTGCTAAATGAAAAAAAGCCAGTCACAAAAAGAGCACATATTGTATGATTCCATTTGCTTTAACTGTCCAGAATAGGCAAATCCATAGAGTCAGGAAGTAGATTAGCAGTGCCTAGTGCTGGAGTTAAGGGATAAAGAAAGTTGGAGAAGTGAGGAGCGGTGTGTGAAAGCTCAGAAGTGTGGGTTTTTTTTTTTTTAAATTCAGTTCATGTTACTTCCCATGTATCCTTTTTAGAGAAAGACAAAAGTAAAAGGAAGTGACTCAAGCATGTCATGCAAAGTTTCCTATGATTTTTCTTTCACACTCTCCTTCCCTGGGCAGAGAGTTCTATGTAAATGTGGAAGTAAGCAGCGGACAGATTGTTCAATTAATAACGGTCCCTGCAAGCATGGTGCTTTCCGTGTGGAAGTGTAGACAGATGTTAAGCAAATAAATACTCAAATAAAAATAACGTGAGTATAATATCATGTTGAATGATCATGACAAAGATCAATTATTGGGCATTTGGCCAACTCTGCCTCCTTATACCACATTCCCAACTATTTATGCCTCTGTGGCTATACTTGACATGCCTTGTCATGGAGACACTAAGTGTTCTGAGGGTGGAAGCTACAACTTTTTCATCCCTGAGTACGGTGCTCAGAACAGTAGCACGTACACTGTTTATTTATTAGCAGTTTCTTAATATACATTATTGACTGAATAACCCAAATATACAAATCCTGTGACTGGAAATACACAGACTTTGGCTGAAAATACTGAGAAGGGCTGCCTTAATCAACTGCATTCCTCAACTAATTGAATGTATACAGTCATCCCTCAGTATCTGCAGGGAATTGGTTCCAGGACTCCTCGATATCAAAACCTGCACATGCTCAAACCCCTCATATAAAATACCATAGTATTTGCATATAACCTATGTACATCCTCCCGTATACCTTAAACCATCTCTAGATTACTTATAAAACCTAATATAATGTAAATGCTATGTAAATAGTTATTATAGTGTATTATTTAGGAAATAATGGCAAGAAATATTTTCAACCAGAAGTTGGTTGAATGAATGGATGCCAGAACCCACAGAGGGTTGACTGTATACCAAAAGAGGCACCTTTTCATCACTAGGCCACTTTTTAAATCTCTTGCTAGCTATTACTTTTGTAGGTTTCTACAACTTCTGGAATATTCTTTTTCCTCTCTCCATATTAGACTTAAATCACAGCTGCTGCATTTATAGGCTGATTTTCTCTCCCTGAAGAGGCCATCGCAATGTGTACATGAATCACCTGGGGAGCTCGTTAGACAGCAGGTTCTGATTTAGTGGGTCTGTGTGGGGCTAAGAGTCTGTGTCTCTAATGAGTTCCCAGGTGATGCTGATGCTACACCTGGCCAGAGCCCACTCTTTAAATAGCAAGGCACCAGGTCTCAGCACAGGGTCTCCAACGGTGCTTCTGTTACCAGGGGTCACTTTCATTCATTATGACGTCAAAGTTGCCTTAAGTCTCTCTCAAGTAAAGGTTGGAAACTAAGTGGCCAAAGTGTAAAATTGAGCTTCAGAATGGGGATTTTTTTTACACAGTGATTTTAAAACATTAAAAGTGGAAAATTTTGTAGGAAAATCTAGACTTTTGGCTTCTGCTAAAACATCAGAAACCCTACTTCACTGCTCCCACACTCGCACATGACGCCAAGACACATTCTTGTTGTCCACAGCTCCCATGGACCCCTGGCCACTGTAGATGTTGAGGGTTTTGTCCCCTTTCGGAATATTAATGGAGTAAGAGACTGACCAAGACTCTTGCCTTGTCTAACAAGGTTAACAAGAGGAGACAAAATGATCGAGATCATTTATATCCCAGGTGTGGGCCATGCTAATAATAAAATGCTGAGTGATCTTACAGAAATCTGGCTTTGAAGTTTAAATCTGAGTTCCTGAAAACTGTTTGCTATGTTACATACCCAAAAAGAAAATATTTTTAATTTCTAGAAGAAGAATAAAGGAGAGCCAGACTCTTCCGAGAAACAGAGCAGTTTCTAGAAGGATCAAAATGTATTCAAATTCCTCGAGTTCGTAGTCTCCTGGTTGGGAATCTAAGACCTCACACTTTCAGGGGTTTGCCCAGCCTTGTTGACTTATCCATGGTTTCATTTTGATAAAAATAAATTCCAGTGTGGTCGAAATCCCAGTAAACAAATTCCTCCTCCTCATATTGCTTCCTGTTTTTCCTTTGCTTAAGACCTTTTTCTCTGTTTATGGAAGGTTGTGAAATTTTCTGACTCTAATGATGCATTCTGTTTTCCTTTCATGGTGGAGCTTCATACAGAGACATTCTCCATCATCACTCCCACGCAGCAGAGGTCAGGATGACATCAAAAATATCTTCCATGACTTAACCCTCAGACCAACAAGCACGTAGTGAGTTCTTACTGTGAACATTATTTAAATAACATATCCAACATATGTTATTGTATGTTTTCCCTATGAAAGATAGAATTAGAAAGCATAATAATGGAATGTGTAATGTGGGTGGAACGTCAAGTAAACTCCTGGTGACTGCCAGACAGTACATACTATTTGAGTGTAAATACTTGGGCATTTATTCATTCATTTACTGAGGACTGTCTGAGGTTAGATTTCCCAGAAGTAAGGGCATGTAAGAAAAGGATCTAAGTGCGAGTAGATTCATTGGGATGTAATCTCAGGAAACACTGCAGGGAATGGAGAAGAAAGTCGGAAAAGAAAAGACATGAATAAATATTACATTTGTAGGCAAGTTACCTCTGTGGGCAACTGGAGCTTAATCCAAGAGGGGAACTCTTGAAGACAGTGTGGAACACATTCCTCAGAGTTACTCCACCCAAAGGGCAAGGAAACCAGGGTATTTATACACAACCCTGATCATCACTGTTTGAGAGCTACTTCTAAGGCATTAACCCTTTAGTATTCCTGGCTTGCCCTGTTTATGTGCCCAGCAGGCACCTTCAGCCAGAAAAAGCCCCAGGGAGAGTCACAACAAAGCAACTTTCCCCATGGAGGGGCACGTGCTGAGAGGATGTGGACAGAGCACTAAATGCATCTGCTACAAGGGCCACCTGTGTGACAGACACTTATCCAGACACTGGAGTGAGCAATGAACACACAGCAGTGGACACAAAAAATGAGGCCTCTGCCTTCCGTGAGAGACATCAGAGAAGATCTCTCCAAAAAATTGACGCTGAAAAGCACGGAAGAGTCAGCTATGCAAACACACAGGGGAAGAGCACTTCAGGCAGAAGAAACAGCAGGTCTAGGAGGCCCTGAGGTGGGAATGAAGGATGCATTAAAGGAGCAGAAAGCAAAGGCAGGTCAGCATTGCTGGAGTGTTATGGACAGGAGAGGGGTGGTTGCGGGGGGAGGTCACAGTAAGGAGAGTGGATCTCATTCTGGGTACAGTGTGAAGTCAGTGGGCGCCCTTTACAGAGTGGGCAGTGATATGATTAACAAGGACACACACTATGTGGCTGCCATGAATGCCATCCCCACATGTCCTCACACGTCAAGACGAATGGGACTGCCCACTGTGGCTTTGACAGTTCATTCCAGTTTACTGTTGACTGTTGCTTGAATGACATAGTTTATATTTTCCAAAAGTAGAGCCTGAGATCAGCATCCCCAAACAGGAGTGAGAGGCTGGGGAGAGTGAGACAGAGAAGGTCACACCAATATAAGGAGCGTCATTGAGGTCACCACTATGGGCAATGTTGACTTGATTCGGATGCTTACGGTAAGTCCTTGGTAGACACGATCAGTGACTGAATGGGCTGATAAAATCAGCAATAGAAATAGAAGGTCTTGGAGCTTCCTGATCCAGTCCTTTGAGTCCAGATGCCACAGGCTGGTAAACAAAGCCAAAAGAAGGGAGTGAGAACCACATAGAAGGAATATTAGAGTTTATACGGAAAGGGAAACCTAAGTGCTTTTGTTGGGTAAGGATTCTGCCTTCTGAGACAGATGTTAGCAGGTTCCAACTTCCAGGGATTTATGTCACTGAATGTCAAGGTGATGAAAAGTAACAGCTGCCACAGCTGTTGTTTGTTAAGCCTCCTGCTGAAAGAAACATCTCCACATAGATGGTTTTCAGACATCTTAAACTTAACATACTCAAAACCAAATTCCTAATTTCCACCAGACACTTCAAATATTCTGTGCTCAATCTTTTCCGTCTCAGCTAATGGAATTCTCCTTGACTCCCTTCTCTCATACCCATCAGTAAATTCTGTCATCTCCTCCTTCAAACTATAGTTAAAGTCAAACCACTTCTCCCCCCGCCTGAAGCCACTAAAACTCTTGGCTCTCCCTCCTAAGACACCATCATCGCTAGCCTAGATTTTGCAATAGCTTTCTGCTATTCCCATCAGAATAATTATATCTCACCAATATCACTTTCCTGGACGTCTTCTCTGACCTTTACCTTTATGGCAACATCAAAGGTCATGATTCTGCATAGCCGTTCTCCAATAAAGGCATAAACTCCATTTAGAGCATCACTTGGGACCTTCTTCAATTTAATCCCGGCTTTGCTCCTGGTTTTTTGCTTCCACTCAGCTCTGAGTTTCACCTCCTGATTCTAGATTTGCTGATTCCCCCCAGATATGTTGACTGATCCTAGTTTCCCTGGATAAATCTTTGCTATTTTGAAGTATGAAGTTTAGCTCACACTGATACTTCTGGGCCATCATTCATAAGTCCCCCAAGGGAGGCTAGTCCATCTTTGCTTCTTGTTCTCTGCATTCAAATCAGATGCCACCCAGAATAACAAACATCCAAGTACTGTATAATTGCCTAGCACAAAAGCGTATGGACAGGAATAAGGACCAAGTTGAGCATTTTGGGGGGCCAAAGGGGGACTAAAGGACTTTGTGGTTATGCCCTTAACAACTTTAAATGGGAATCCTAGTACATCAGTAACTAAATGCTTGGACACTTAGTGCCCTAGAAGACCTCTCTAGCCACCAGGAATTACTAGCATTACTAATATTTTTGAAGGAGGTCTTTAAAAGACTGTCACCACCAAAACTGGGAAATCAAACATCAACCATCAGAAAATCTTAAACCTATTAAATATCATTCATATTCTAAGGGACTTATCATTAAAACATTGCACCATTCTCTGTTGGAAGCACTTGAATTTCCCAAGATGAGATACGGTGCTCTAAAAACTAGCAATACGGTATGCATTTCTACCTTTTGATTTTTGCATACAGGTAACCCAAAACTAACAAAGGGAGAATTAGGTATTTTCTTTGCATACCTTGTGGTTCCCCTAGTCCAGTACATCATGGGCAGTGGCATTCCAAAATTTTTGATAGCCACTGTTCTTTGTAATGATAAAGAAAATTATCAGTCCTTGCATGTTCAAAACCATGTTTCTAGTTTTTTATACTCAAAATGGATATAAATGACTATAAAATTCTTGAGTTAAACTTCTTTTCTTTGAAGACTTTGTAGGCTTTACTCTCCTGAATTTTACTGTATTTCTTGTGATTTACTTCTTTTATTCAGTAAT
>RJWJ010012315.1:0-42292 GCA_004363605.1 Indri indri
CAATTGCATATTCATTTTCCTTGTCAAGTGTCATGGTTTTGAACCCATCTTATAATGAGGAAAATTCCTGTATTTTGAGTTGAATACTATCATTTTTTCCATTTTATTTTGACATTTTTTCCTACCAGTCATAACTGAAGGACTCTTTTACATGTTTCTGTAATAGAATGACCTGTTATCATTTGCAGCAGAAATACTTGGTATTATGTAATATTCCGTTGTTCAGTAGTCCCCCCCTTATCCACAGGGGTAAGCTCTAAGACCCCCAGTGGATGCCTGAAACCACAGATAGTACTAAACCCTATATATAGTATGCCTTTTCCTGTACATACATACCTGTGATAACGTTTAACTTATAAACGAGGCACATTAAATGATTAACAATAATAATAATAAAATAGAACAATCATAATTATAGTGTAATACAATTTATATGTGAATGTGGTCTCTCTCTCACAATATCTTATTGTACTGTAATCATCTATTTTCAGACTATGGTTGACCTTTGGTAACTGAAATTGTGGATAAGGGGACCACTGTACTGTGTAACACTTTGAACCAATATTTATTGTTATTCATCTTACCATGTTCTCCAGACTCTTATAGTAAGCAGGGGAGTAGGTGATATAAATTGTTATAGATCACTAAGAAATGTGCATAAAAAGCAAGGCTGTGACTTCTAATGGAAGAGCACTTACTATAGTGTTTTGTTGCTGATAATGGCTGTTCAATATTGGTAGATTATTACCGAGTCTAGAAAATACTTTTAAAATTTCACATTTGTCAGACTATCTCTATTACCATTCCAGAAATGGTTCTTTCTTCCACCTTTTCCAGGTATTTCCTTTTTAAAGTAAGTCTTCCTTTTAATATTTTGGAACGTCTTGCCTCCTTGCTGGGATTTTTCCAAGGTGACTAACATTTTCAAATAGGCAAATGCGGGTATCTGATAGGGTTTATGATACCAGTTTTGAATCTGCAGAAAAGAGTTTAAAAATTACCTAAAAGGTATAACCCTGTCCTGAGATACCAGTGCCTAAACAAAATAGTCAGTTCAATACTAGAAGAACTAGAAAAATTTCACATTTCTTTGATTTTTTGCTTATATTTGCTTGTATTATATCAGAATATTTTGCTAATTTAATTAAATGCTATTGAAAATAATTTATTGTAGGCCAGGTATGGTGGCTCATGCCTATAATCCTAGTACTCTGGGAGGCCAAGGCAGGAGGATCGCTTGAGGTCAGGAGTTCGAGACCAGCCTGAGTAGGGTCTCTACTAAAAATAGAAAAAATTAGCCAGGCATGGTGGCACACACCTGTAGTCCCAGCTACTCGGGAGGCTGAAGCAGGAGGATCCTTTGAGCCCAGGAGTTTGAGGTTGCTGTGAGTTAGGCTGACGCCACGGCACTCGCCCCAGGCAAAAAAAGTGAGACTCTGTCTCAAAAAAAAAAAAAAAAAGGGAAAGAAAATAATTTATTAACATAATTTTGGTAACTGTCTCTCTATATGGCATGATACAAATGAAAAACTGATGTTACTATAAATAATAAAAGTATATTTTATGCTATTGTGTTTAACAGGCAGAGGAGAAGAGCAGAGAAAGCGTTGCAAGAAAAAAGATCTGAGAAACTGAAGAGAAAACCAAGTGTGACTTTTCGACCAGAGGATTCCATCATTAATAATGATGATTCAGAAATCATTAAGAAACCCCAGGTATAGAACAACTAGTATAGATTCTTCCTTGATTTGTATATACACAGAGTTTAGTATGTCTTTGTGGTTTATCTAGTCTGATTTCTGGAAGCTTCGGATTATAATTAGGAGGATCTTTACATCATTCAGTACATAAATCCCTGCTACTTCTCTCCACAGAACAGTGGACATTCACAACAGTAGTAGTTCACAACAGTAGTAGTTGTGAATGTCAAAAGCAACTTCAAAAACTGCAGTTTAGGGTGCCTGCCTGTGTGACTTTTTCATATTTGAAATCACTCTTTGCCTTTTTCAGTGACATCTTAATGCATATAATATCTTATTTGGGCTTCTCCTGTTGCAGTTTCACCTATCTATGAGGTTTCTCTAAGATTTTCTTTAGGTTTGTTATGTAACCTATATTTTAAGTCAAGTCTTTTTAAACATACCTTCTAAATTTGGTGACTGTCTATTTAGCTATTTTTGCAACAACAAATAAATAAACAGAAACATAGTTTTGTTTACATTGATTTTTTTAAACGCACACTTTTTTAGTAGGTGCTCAAGAGCATGTCTGGTGGCACTTAGTAAAAATGTTGAATCCATGAAAGATTTTGACAGGACAGGGGTACTGTTTGAGTATCAAAGCTACTCTGTAGTGGAGAATTGCACATAGAAACTTTATAACTATACATTAAATTCGTAATGCTCTTTTTATTATTTAACTTGTGAATTTCATGAACTTTTTTGTAGAGTTACTTTGATAGAGAAAATAATTTGATAGAATAATTATGCCTAGAATGATAGAAATGGAACCTGTACCTGAGAATTCAATAATTTTCACAGCTATTGAGTATTTTTTCCAAAATAATAAATGTCTTTCAGTTAATCATAGATTAATCATTTGGCAATCCATTTAGGAACAACAAGAACATTGTGGTTCCCAGCCTTTGGTTGACTTTGACATTCCTTTTGGTATGTATATGTGTGATTAATGTAATATCTAACTTTAGAGTTATGATCAACTTTCTAGAAATATATACAATATAAAAATGAGACCATATTATTTTCATGTTATCTTTGACTAGATGGTGTATGTGTGTGTCTGTGTGTGTTTTGATGTGTTTTTCAGTAAAGCAGTGGTTGATGAACTATGGCCTGTAAGCCAGATCTGGACCATGCCTGTTTTTTGTAGATTAAGTTTTATTGAAACAGCCATGCCAATTTGTCTGTGTGTTGTCTAAGATTGCTTTCACACTACAGCAGGGTGGAGTAGTTGCAAAAGTGACCATCTGGCCCACAAAGCCTAAAATATTTTCTAACTGTCCCTTTACAGAAAAAGTTTGCTGACCTCTGCAGTAGAGCTGTGTAATTAATTAGAATCTCAAATAAGGTATATGAGGTCTAAAAGAAAATTATGGAAGAACATGCCTAGGATTGAATTCATCATAGAAAGTGCATGTACATTAAAAATAGAAGAGTCAGTTCAAAAAAGAGAACCCAGTTACAGATAGTAAATTATTTCCCTTCTTGAATTGGTCGGTTTATTTCTTGTCCCTTGCATGTATGTATTCCCTATATCTTTCTCCTCAGCAATTCATTCTCTCTCTCTCTCTTTCTCTCTCTCTCTCTCTCTCTCTCTCTCTGTCTCTGTCTCTGTCTCTCTCTCTCATTCACTTACTCTTGTGCTTAGAGGGTCACTCATTCTAATGATTCAACCCCTACATTTTTTGATTATACTCAAACATACATGTAGTCTCTCTCATCTTTCTTTGCAACTGTCACCTTAAATTCAGCATGCCCAAATTTTAAATTGGTGTCTTCCTGTTAGTGATATCACCATTTTATTCATTTTTGCCTTGAAAGGCACCCTTGATTTATCTGACCTCCCTTCTCCCGCATTCACGTAGTCCTTGCCCTGGTTGTCTGTTCCTTTCTCTGTGCTACTGCCCTGCCATCAGGCCTTTGCTGCCCTGAACCAAGTAGTCATTTCCTAACTCACCTGCTTAGCCTGTCTCTCTGCTTCCTAATCCATCTGGCATTCTTCTTTCCTGCCCACTTGTCTTAAAATGACTTTATCTTTTTCACTCTAATAAGATTTTTTTTCACTTTGTAAAGGTAACACATGCTTATTGGTGAAAATTTAGAAAATATAAATAGGGAACAAGAAGAATATTAAAATTTCCCATCATCTCTCTATCTAGAGATAACTAGTCTTAATGTTCTTTCAGGCTTTATTTTATGAACATCCCTACACATATATATCTGTATATATTTGCAGATATATATGTAGAGATAGTCATCAAATGAAAGAAATTCCTCCTGCATTTTTTTTTTTTTTTTTTTTTTGAGGCAGTGTCTTGCTCTGTTGCCCTGGCTAGAGTGCCGTGGTGTCAGCCTAGCTCACAGCAACCTCAGACTCCTGGGCTTAAGCTATCCTTCTGCCTCAGCCTTCCAAGTAGCTGGGACTACAGGCATGCGCCACCATGCCCGGCTAATTTTTTTTACATATATGTATGTATTTTTAGTTGTCCAGATAATTTCTTTCTATTTTTCAGTAGAGACGGGGTCTCACTCTTACTCAGGCTGGTCTCAAACTCCTGACCTTGAGCGATCCAGCCGCCTCGGCCTCCCAGAGTGCTAGGATTACAGGCGTGAGCCACCGTGCCCGGCCCCTCCTGCATTTTTTTATAACTTAACTTGTTTTTACATACTAAGATTAGAATGTTCCCATATCATAGATATTCTTCTGTGATGTTATTTTTAGTGACAGCATAGTATTCCAGTGGATATGTCTTGTACCATCCCCAGTGACAACAATTCTCCAACACCAATTGGATGTCCTACAATTTAGTTTATATATATATATTTTTTTAGTTGTCCAGATAATTTCTTTCTATTTTTTTTTTTTTTTTTTTTTTTTTAGTTAATTTTTTTTTTTTTTTTTTTTTTTTTTTTTTTTTTAGTAGAGATGGGGTCTCGCTCTTGCTCAGGCTGGTCTCGAACTCCTGAGCTCAAACAATCCGCCTACCTCGGCCTCCCAGAGTGCTAGGATTACAGGTTTGAGCCACCGTGCCCGGCCCTTACAATTTAGTTTAATTCTGACACTAATTGCCTGGAATTAGCATAGATCCCATAGGTTAAGGACTTAGTCCCACAAGACTGTTCCACTTAGATGCCAGCTTCAAACAGGATTCCCAGGCTACTTGCATTTCTGCCGAGCTGACTGCAGATTTGGGGATTCCTTTGATCTGCCCTCCCAACTCAGGTTCAATAATTGACTCGAACAACTCAGAACTTGGGAAAATGCTTTACTTACCATTACAGTTTTATTATAAAGGATACAAGTCAGGAACAGCCAAATGGAAGAGATGCATAGGGCAAGATGGTACGGGAGGGAGAGGTGACACAGAGCTTCCATGCCCTCTCTGGGCAGGCCACTCTCCTGGCACATACAGGTAGTCACCAATCTGGAATACCCCTTAGCCTGTTTTTTTCAGAATTTTCATTGAAGTTTCAGTGCATAGGTATGACTGATTAAATCATTGGCCATTGTGGTTAACTCAATCTCTAGCCCTCTCCCTTCCCCAGGGGTGGGAGTAGTGTGGGTGAGTTGGGTGGGGGCTTATAGTTGTAATCCTCTAATCGTGTGGTTGGTTCCTCTGGTGACCAGGCCCCATCTTGAAGCTATCTAGGGGCCTGACAAGAGTCACCTCATTGGCATAAACTTAGGTATGCTCAAAAGGGGATCATTATGCATAACAAAAGACACTTCTGTCACTCAGGAAATTCCAGGGGTCTAAGGAACTCTGGGCTGGGAACTGGGGACAAAGACCAAATATGTATATTGTTAATTATACCACACTATGCCTTCACTGATACTGTCTTATTCAACCTAGTCTTCCTGGGTGATCTCTGAGGAAAATCCACATCTAAACCCAAACTCCCGTAATAGACTTTGGGCTTTGATTCTACTTTCTGCTTTCCACTTGGGTAGAAATTACCTCAGGTACAGAATGTGAAGTCTGAATTCATTATCTCTACCCTGCCCAACTGATTTTTTTCTCCTATGTTCTCTATCTCCGTTGTGTTATTCTGAATTCTGCCTTCCCTCTCTTCCTCTCATCTAATCAATAGCCAACCAGTTCTTGCCTATTTTGCCTTTGTGATTTTTAAATTTATCCTCTTTCCTCCTTCCCTCATCATTGCTAGGTACTTATTTAAACCGCTACAGTAGCTCATCTAACTGATAGCCTTGCTTCAGTTTTGTCTACTCAAATCTATTTTCCACACACTGGCTGGGTGGTTTTTCTAGAGCATCAATCTGACCATATCACTTCCCCACTTAACAGTTTCTGTTGGGTCTTCATTAGCCAGAAGAATATCTAGATTTATAGACTAGGCATCCAGAGCCTTCCACAATTTTGGTTTTGATTCTACCATGTCTTTGAGATTCAATTTACATACCACCTCATGCAGAAGAAAGTCCATCTTGGTAACATCCTAACACCCCATATTTCACCTCCCTTGAGTTAGGTACTGTGTTTCTAGGATCCCAGCAGTATGTTTTCTTCTCAGTGATCACTTCCAATGTTTCATTATATTTAAGAAATACTACAAGACGACCTTAATACTTCGGCTGGATTGCATTTCATGGCCTCTGTAAAAAAGAACTCTATGGGAAGTCAGGATGCAAGTACAAATACAGACCCAGGTAAAATGCTATTTTTCTTTTTTAAAAAATTCATGTATTTGGACATATTTAAGATATCTAGACTTTTTCTCTAAGGCAGTGATTTAAAGGGAATTTTAAATTATGTGATATTAGTTACTCATCCCAGGTTTTTCTCCTTAACCTTGGTATATACTTTAGAAATTGAATTTATGATAAGTAAAACATAATAGAGATTTTTGTTCAAAACTACCGTGGGCTACATCCCAAGTAAGTAGAAATAATTTTTTGAATTTGGATTCTCTCTGCCATTAATGACCTTCACTGGAATTGCATGCCTAAAGTTGAGAGGCCTGGCACTGTGGCTGGTGAAGTTGAACTAGGAAGAGGACTGGATTGGGTTTAGTGTGGGAGGGCTATGTAACTGTGTCCAAAAGTAGAAGAAATAAGTGTTGGAAGATCTATTATTGGAAATGTTGCCAAACCAACTTCCTTATTAATGAAGCTTAGCATTGTGAACAGTATCTTTTTGGTTTTTTTTTTTTTTTTTTTTGAGACAGTGTCTCGCTATGTTGCCCTGGTTAGAGTGCAGTGGTGTCATATAGCTCACTACAACCTCAAGCTCCTGAGCTCAAGGGATCCTTCTGCCTCAGCCTCCTAAGTAGCTGGGACTACAGGCGCATGCTGTTATGCCTGGCTAATTTTTCTAGTTTTTGTAGAGACGTGTCTTGCTCTTGCTCAGGCTGGTCTCAAATTCCTGAGCTTGAGCAATCCTCCTGCCTCAGCCTCCCAGAGTGCTAGGATTACAGGCATGAGCCACTGCACCCAGCCTGTGAACATTATCTTGAATAGTATTCTGCCAATTGTATCATAGTAATTCTTTTTTATGACTTTTATTAATAGTAAACAGTTTTGTTTAACTATGTTCAGAACCTTGTAAGTACTTTTTTAAACTCTCCCTAATTTTATCTTATTGTAAAATAATATTTATTGGCATTATTTTAAAAATAATATATGACCATTGTAGGCTATTTGGATAATATAGCAAGCTGTGAAGAAGATGAAAATTAACCACAATTGCACCACTTAGCGATAACATTTTGATGTTATTTTTTCTTTCGGTCATCTTTCATACATTTTACTTAGATACACTATATAGTACAGTTATGTCCTTCCTTACTATCTGAACTCGCATCATACAGATATTGCTAGCTTCCCTAGCTTTTCCCTGAGAGTTTAACAACCTCGTGAGTCCCTGTATTTTTTTTCAAGTACCTTGGGACATTCTCAAATTAGAGTGTATCTTTAACATATTATTTCCTTGATGATTTGCTTCATAGCATTAATACCTGTTTTCTGCATTGTTAATATCTGCGTTCAGTATTATTGCATATTGCATGCAAAATGAATTAAATGTTAATTAAAAAGTGATATTTAAAATGATTTGTATTACGTAGTAGTCATCGATGGATTGTTTTTAGGTGTTTAAGAGTTGTTTAATGATGTTTAGGAAAATTGGACAGGCTGGGACACCTTTTTTTCCCCATTTGAAATAATGTAATAAAGTCTACTGGAATCTGAAAATTCAGTATCCAGCACATTTGTGGGAGTGGATTAGATTTGGATAACAAGGGATATCTGTATTTTGTATCCTGTTTGTTTCACTTTGATTTCTACTTACGTCAAACATTTCCTGTGTCATCAAAAAGTACTGTGTTAGCATATTCCTTCTTCCAGCTGTGCCATAAAATATTTAACCAATTCCTTATTGTTGACTGCAGTTCCAGTTTTTGGAACTGGAACTGGACTGTTGTTTCCAGTTTTTTTCCTCCTGTAAATAACGCTTCAATGAGTATCTTCCTGCATAAGAGCCTTTTTGGTCATTACTGTGAGTTAGCTTAACTTTTTTGACTTTGCCAGTGTGATGGGTCAAAAAAAAGCCATTACGTTAATTTATATTTCTTTCTAATTGAGGTCGAGCATGTATAAGATATTTTTGATGCAAATGATGAGTGTGCATCTGATAAACATTCTTAAATGTTCATAATCTCAGCTTGTCTTTCAGAAAGCCTTGGAGGTGCTTTGCCTTTGCTGCTGGATAGTTTTCTAAAGTCGGCGGGGTATTTGCTAGGGGTCTATTATTCATCTAGCGAAGACCCAGGTTATAAATAATACAATCTGAAATTATATTAGTTATTTGAAAATGAAATTGTTAAGCTGTCAACCTATTTTCTACCTACCACCCTTTATGCACTATATCTAATTATCTGCATTCATATATTTAATTTATTTTAATATTTCTTGTGTTTTTTCTTGTGTTTGTGAAATTTGTTTTCTATTTTATCTTTTTGCCTTAAATTTCCTAATGTAGTACAAGATAAGGAAGCTGCTTCTCAAGAAGTTGTTTCTGAATGTGGTGAAAATCAGCAAATCATTTCTTGCACAACAGGTGTGATTTCTTTCTTTCTTTTTTGCCTGAGAACGGTTTGACTTATTAAAGATTATGTCTGCATGATACCAAAGCTGGAGTCACTATCCCCCATAAAAAAGCAGTTAGAACAATGATTTAAGTATTTTCATTTTCCTTTTTTCTAGTTTTTTGATTAACCTGTAGTTTAAATGCAGTACTTGGTAGCAGCCTTTCAGTACTCAGTATGACAATGAGTTAGTTATATTTTACATATGAAATTTGAGAATAATGCTTTATAAAAATGCTAAAAAATAAGACTAGGACAAAAGGTACAGAGTTAAACTGTCTGCTTACCTACTGTGGCAGGCCTGTTTATTTTACTATTTAATAAGAAGCAAACAACTTTTGTGAAATTTAGATGTTATTAAAACATTTTAGGTGGTAAAATTTAACTGTGGGCTCTATGAGTATACTATAAGCCATTGAATGGTACCCATTGAAAAGTATGAATTTATCTCAATAAAGCTGTTAATAAAAATAAATATTAAGAAACTATTGAAAGTTAAAAAAAATTAGTGATAGGTTAATTTCCTAAAATCTGACTTGATTGAAATTCTCCTAAGTAAAGGAGACGAACATGACTTAACATATCTGAAATGAAAATAGGAGATTATAGCATTTTCTTGACATACAGATACTTTATTATTGTTCCTGTGAATCATTGATATGAAAAAAGCTATAGTCAGCCTGCATTCAATGATGAGTTACTCTAAATTGCCCTTAGAATAGAGTTTGCTTTGATTTTATTTATACCCATGACACTCCACTTAGATTTTCATGAAATACATTTTATGTTGTTTGTTGCTAACTTGTTCATACAAAGTTAATGATTTAGAGCTATTTACAGACATTTTTATATTCCTGATTTTTCCTTCCTTAATTTCAGAACATGAACCTTTGAATGTTCCTCAGCTGTTGGATCCAGATGTGTATCTAAATCTCAAGCTTTCCACTGAAATATCAGATAAACCTTTGTCACCTTCAACACCTCATGCAGTAACAAATTTGGTTTGTGTCTTATTCAGAAATTTTAATAATACCTTTGTGCTAAAATTTATTATGGCCTTTCTGGCATTATTCAATTGTGTAAGTGAAATGAGGCTAAAAATCTGATTTATGTAGCTTTGTAGGAAAGGTCAAAAAATTAATTCAAGTATTATGCCCCTGAATATTGTAAACTGAGACCAATAACATATACTTCCTGCAGCCTTCTCTAAGTTAGACACATACAAGCTCTTCTTGCCTTGTTAATAGTAAAAAAAAGCACTAAACTTTTGTTTTTGGCAGTGTGACCCCATAGAGTAAAAAGAACGTATCCTTTTTTGATTATGTGTGTTTCGGCTCAGGTTGGACATACGTATATAAATGTGATTGACATTGAAGCTGATGATCTACAGGAATTACCTATCAGAGAAGAGCCTTCAAACAATAATGCTATCAAACAGCAAAGTGATCATCCAGAGGTTCCATCGTCTGCAGAGTTACATTATATGGCAGCTTCAGTTACTAATGCTTTTCCTCCACACAATTTTAAGAGTCAAGGTAATAATTTTTTCCTACTTTTAAAAGAACACATTTTGAA
The DNA here is from genome assembly GCA_004363605.1 of Indri indri. Taxonomy (NCBI): domain Eukaryota; kingdom Metazoa; phylum Chordata; class Mammalia; order Primates; family Indriidae; genus Indri; species Indri indri. Next base: position 10,419 of record RJWJ010012315.1, read on the forward strand.
AAATTCTTTAAATATAGCATCGTTGTCCCTTCTCACATCTCCTAGCTCTCCTCCTACAAACCCACTGTACTTTTGAATGTTTATATCCACATTTAGAAATGTTCTGTTAATCTTCTAATTACCTTGTTTAGAATCAATCTTTGTATGCCTTTCATATTGTTGATAGAATCTGCCAATTCTGCTATGGATTTATTTTCTAAACCTGCAAAAGTGACTCCAGCCTGTCTGGATGGAAAAAGCTGGAGAGCAGGCATTACAGATGTGAAGGAGCCTGGTGTCACCTCACCAACACCATCAGACATACAGCAGGACAAAGGTGAATGGGCAAGATGTGTAGCATGACCTTTTCCTGAATTACTGTTATATTAGAAACAAGGACTAAAACATGGTCATTTGGCTGGGCATGGTGGCTCACACCTGTAATTCTAGCACTCTGGGAGGCTGAGGTGGGAGGATTGCTTGAGGCCAGGAGTTTGAGACCAGCCTGGGCAATATCGAGACCCTGTCTCTACAAAAATAGAAAAATTAGCCGGGCATAGTGGCGTGTGCCTGTAGGCCCAGCTACTCAGGAGGCTAAGGCAGGAGAATCGCTTGAGCCAGGAGTTCAAGGCTGCAGTGAGCTATGGTGACGCCACTACACTCTAACCCAGGCAATAGAGCGAGACCTTGTCTCAAAAAAATAAACAAACAAAACATGGTCGTTGTAAAAGAAACCATAAAAAGGCTTGTCTCTTGCTAAGGAGAGTGGGGGCAGGTAGGTAAATGAGGTTCAGCCGTGGTTCCAAAGCTGGGACCCATGAATATTTTGCAAGGAGACTGTTTGTGCATATGTCTTTTCTCAATTAATGAGGCTAAAAATAAATATCCTGTTCATGAGCGTTTTGCTATTGAAAAGGAATTCTCATGTTTAAAAAGATGGGAAATTTCAGAATAGCACATAGAAAATACAAAGGCATGATAGCCAACCATACTTTACTAGTAAAATATTCAGTTTTATAGTCATAAATCAGGTTGTATTATTGTAACTTTTTGCAAGATTCAGACTATTTCTCCCCAACCTGAAGTTATTACATCCTGTGAATGATTAAATTAATCCAGTATGTAATTAGACTTCCTGCAACAGAGACCTTGTATCTCTTTTGGGTTCCACAGCTGTTGGGAGGCGTGGACCCAGCCAGCTTTGTGGTTGTGAGATGCTTGCATGCAGGATCTAGCTCTGGCTGATTATTGTGTGTCAACGGTGGGCACTCAGGAGATGTGAGGAGCAGGGAAGGGATGAGGGGCAGGGATGTGTTAGGGCATGTGTATTACAGCTGCATATACAAAAAAGTGCCAGCATTTCAGATTTTGAAGCCTTTGTGCTGTCTCTCCTGTCATGGGGCTGCTAAGGTACGTAGGTAGTGGAGGGAGGGTGTATGAAGCTAGCAGTCTTGTAGGCTGGGGATGTGTGTGAGGAATGTGAAAAGAACTTGACTTTTAGACTCAAATAGAACAGACCTGGATTTCAATCCCAGCTCTGTCACTTAATAGCTTGTTTGCAAATAAATTATCTTTATCTGATCCTCATTTGTATCTCTGTGGGACTCAGCCTTATGGGTTGTCATGAGGTACATCTAGCCCAATGCCTGTGGCTGCTTAGATATCCTGCTAGTTTTCCTTCATGTTAATACCAGTCAACTTTTGAAGTTCTGGCAGACTGGAAGCAGACCCATCTCCCTGTGACCCCTGATTATCTTAGGCCAGCATTTCAGATGACCATAAGCTACAGGTTAATTTCCTTTATCAGTGAGATCAGATCTATAATTAACCTTTTGGAGGATCCTGCCTTGGGGAAAGTGCCTGGTTGCACAGATATGTCAGTGGACCCTTCTACTCTTATTAAAGACAAGAACTTTAAAATGCCAATTTTAAAGGAAGAGTTTTATATTTTGAAATTAAATTCCATCATGATATTTACATAGTATGCCTTAAAGACTCAGAATTTAGTCACACACATTGGTATTGAGTAGGATTTGCATTACAGGAAAAGGCTGGGAGAAGGGAGGGACAGGGTCACAAGGTATTTAAGACAAAAAACGAAACAATAAATTCCTGTTTTAATAAGACCTGCTCACTATTTTGAGTGACAGTAGCTTCTTTCTTTGGAAACCATCTCCCCTTATGAATAGCATCAGGAACAGCAAGCAGAGTTTCGTTGAGCCCAGGAAGAGCATTGCAGGGTCAGTGGCAGTCAGTCGCCCACCCACCTGCTGGGTGGGTGATTTCCTCTATTAGTCAATGGAAGTGGAGCAGGTTCTCCAGAGAAAGGGAAGCTAGTTTCATTATGTATTGAGGCCATTCTGAATTTTGAATATGTCCATCTCTTTTGTTGTATTTTCTACTCGAAGTTTGTGTGCACCGAATTCTTTCCTGAGAGTGATTAAGGGAGATGCTTCAGGCTGCTGAGAAACAGGAATCATATATAGATGGTAAAGTACTGAGAGAGCCAAGGTAAAACAGGTAGGGCCAAAACAGGTCGGGAAAGACTGCATAACTGCCGTTGCCAGCATTGGCATTTACTGTTGTCTTCTCATGGTAAGGTTCACCTTAGACTGGGACTGAAATATAACAAGCACTATTTCCATTTGTTCAGTAATTCACATTTTTCAGAGTACTTTGTTGCATAATTTGAGCCTCACAAAACTTGTATGAGTTAGGTAGGGCAGGCATCATAACCTTTATTTGACTGATTCTTCATTCAATAAGCACCAAGTTAAGGAGCAGATACCGGGGCTAGGAGGAGAGGAACACCAGGTGCTCAGCCTGCGGGCGTGCCTGTAGGGGAAAGGAAGACAGACGGATGAAGAGATGATTATGACACAGCTTGGTAAGCTCTGCAGTGGTGATGTGGATGAGATTCTTGGGTGATGCAACATCTAATCTAACCCATTTTAGGGGAGGATTGAGGCCATTTAGGGGAGAGACACCTAAATGGAATCTTAAAGGAAAGCAGGATTTAGCAAACAGAAAGGGAATTCAGAGTGAGATAATAAATTGTGCAGTGCCTGAGAGTTTGATAGAGCCTGCTTAGTTTGAGAAAATTAAAGTTCAGTATGCTTGAAGTCAAACAGAGTGGGGTTTTTTTGTTTATATAAAGAAATAGCAAGAAATGAAGCCAGAGAGATAGGCAAAGGAAAGATTATGTGTGCCATTGGCAAACTGAGGCATTTGGACTTTTAAGGTGGTCGCATTGGAAACACCCTTAAAGGGTTTGGGGCAGAAAAGGAACAATATCAAATTTGTGTTTTTAAAAGCTCTCTCTGGGCCGGTGTGGAAGATGGACTAGACAAAAGAGAAATTAGGGATACTATTTGGGATCTGTCTATTGTGAAAGCCTTAGCTAAGCAGTGATATTAGGAATGGAAGTGTTTAAGAGGTAGACTCACCATACTTGTTGTCATTTTGGATCTGAAGGAAAGAGAGGAACCTTGAGTGACTTTGAGGCCTGTGTTTTGGGAAACTGAGTGAATGGGAGTGCTGTTCACTGAGCTTAGGAACAAGGAAGAGGAAGCAAGTTAGAGAGGCAGCAGCAAGGAGTTTCATATGCTAACTGGGACAACCTAACTGGGATGTCCCGGACATAAGGAGCTGAAGCTCAGAAAGAGTGCTCTGTGGATTTAGGAGTCATCTGTGAGTCGGTGACATCACTCAGAGAGAGTGGGAAGCGTAGAGAAGGGGGCTGAGGCTGGCAGCCCAGGAAACACTGATGGGTAAAAGGAGTGAGCAGCAGAAGGGGAAACTAAGAAGGATGAGCAACACGGGGAGGAGGAGACCCAGGCACCAGATGAAGAGTGCATTTAAAATAGAAGGTATCTCAAATTTGGGGCAAGAATCAACTGAGTTTAAGAGTAGGACGAGTCATTGGCTTAGGTATTGGTCTTGGAAGGTTTAATGTTTGCCTGAGATGCCACATAAAGTCAGTAATCGCCAATATTGGGCCTAGCTTTTACTGTATGATGTCGGCTTTCAAGTAGGTTTTTAAAAAGTCATAAAAATATTGAAGTTACTTTTTGATGAATTATATATTTGTAGCCAGGGATAAAAATAAGATTCAAACTGCCTTGTATGTGGAACATTGTGATAGTAATATTGTTTATGTATTCTTACCTCACAACAGAGACATATCTCATAAGTCAAGAAGCTGAAAGGAATTTTTAAGTATATTAAAACTGATTTGGAAAGTAATGTTATGTTGGCTTAAAATGAAGTTGCCAAAAAAAAGAGATCATCAGTATATACCTTTTCCTTAATTATATTCTGATTTTACTTTTCTTAATATTTAGATCTGCCGAAACCAGAGTTCCAATTCAAAGAAGAGAGAACAAGGTCAGATTCTGCAGAAGATTACCCGTTGTGGAAACTGCTGCAGGACGTCTCTGCCGCTTGCCCTGCACCAAGCTCTGCAGCTCGCCGACTAGAGCATCTCACCTCTAAGCTTCAGAAAATTGATGAACAGCTGTTAGCAATACAGAACATTGCTGAAAATATAGAGCAGGATTTCCCCAGGCCTGAAACGCTATATCTGCATTGTGATAAGGTAGATGCTCTTTATTTTTGGCTTTTGGTTGATGAGTTATTGGATTTGTATTGTGCTATAAGTTTAGACACTTGATTTTTCAAAGTAATGGGAAATTTGGTTTCTTTAAACTTGAATTTCTCAACCTTAGCAGTGTTGATATTTGGGCTGGATGATTCTTTGTCGTGAGGGCGGTCCCATGCATTATGGGATGTTTGGCAGCATCCCTGCTCTTTACCCACTGGCTTCCAATAGCACACCCCCCCCCCCCCACTGTAACAATCAAAAATGTCTTCACATACTGCCACATGTCCCCTGGGAGTCAAAATCACCCCTAGTTGAGCCTTAAGCTTTCAAGAGGTAAACCCATGCTTTCTACTAGGAAAAGAAAGAAATTAATTGCAAAACCAGAATGTGATTTTGAAGAAACCCTGCCTGTAATTGAGTGTCATTTTCTTCAGAAAGATTTTTATGACTTTACAAATATTATTATCCTTATATTTGGAATTCTCAGTTTCTTTTAAGTATTTTATATCAGAGGACTAGTAATCAGTTCCTTACAAATTTTCTGTCTTTAAAAATTATTCATAATAAATTTAATGTTTTTATATAATGGTAGTTAGATAAAATAGTAGGGAAGTCTCAAAAATTAATTATTTTGAACAAACATTTTGTCCTTTTGTTAAGGAAGAAAAATTTATATAATAAGGATTAAAAAACAAATAGTAAAAATATGTTAAATATGTTAAAGCCAAATAATAGGAAATGCAAATTAGTCTGCAGGGTAAGAATTCGTTATTAACTCTCCTGACAAATATTCCAGGATGCTAGCATGTTGACATTTAAAAAAATGTATTTACTAAGTTTATAGTATGTCTTTAATCCAAACAGTTAACACATATTAAAAAGTTAAGATTAAGCATAAGTGATACTACACTGAGAAGATTCAAGATAGGACTACCATTAAATAATGATATTATGGTGTTTATTTGGTGGTTTTGCTTTTTGTTTTTTAACCCAAACTTAGATCTATCACATTCAAATGAATGATCAGTAGTTCTTGGAACTCTTACTTCAAAGAACCTCTTGAAATTGCCTCCTGAGCTAGTTTAGTAAGTAAGCATGACTAAGTCAGATAGTTACTTACACCTAAATGTCGTCTTGATCCTGGCTTGCTCACTCTCACAAGAGTCCATGAATCATTCATTCCTACAGCAAATATTTACTGAGCATCTTCTGCATATTAGGCCCCATGCTAAGTTCTGGGAAGAGAAAGATGAATGAGGCATGGTACCTACTCTCAAGGAGCTTAGAATCTAATAAAAGAAGGTACATGTATACACTAATAAATATACATGTACCAGGTGTGATAAGGACACATAAGTACACCTGGCCTATTACTGGATGGGGTAAGTGAAGTTGTGGCATCAGAGAAGGCTGTATAGAGGTGACTCTTGAGCTGGTAATGAATTGGTATTCGTCAGGCAGTTACGGAAAGGTTGACAGAACATTGTGAGCAAAAGCAGAAAGGTGCCCAGTGGCATAGAGTGTTTGTGGAACTCTGTCAGCATTACATGGGAGGTAGAGGTTGGTGGGACTGGGCTTTAAGACATCTGGCAGTCAAGGTAGGTAGGGGGCAGATAAGGAAGGGTGGAAGGTATTGTTTGCTCTGCCAAGCTACTGGGATTTTATACCACCAGCAGCCGGTAGGAAACCATTAAAGAATAAAAGCAGTGAAGGGGTATGATGAGACACGCTGGCACACTGTGGAGAGTACATTGGAAAGGATAAGACTGGGAACAGGGAGACCATGTGGATCTCCAAACCTGGCTGCTCATTAGAACCGTCTTGGAAACTTGTTGGAAATGAAAACTCCTACACCGCATTTCACTGAAATCTGATTTTAAGTGGTTCTGGAGTAGAGCCCAGTAATCTGTATTATTAGCAAGCTTCATAAATGATTCTTAAGCTGCTGGCTCTATATGAGGTCCACTGCATACCCAAGGCAAGAAATAATCACATGGCTGAACTTGAGCAGTAGGAATGGAGGGAAGGTTATGATAAGACATAGAGATTGACAGGCCGTGGGAAGTTGAAGAAGACAACAAAGATTCACGGTGGTGTCCAGATTCTAGCCTGGGAGAGTGGTGGAGCTGTTTTCCAAACTGAGGAAGAGGAAGTGTATCTGTATGTGTGCATGTGAATGTACGTGCGTTGGGGGAGGGAGGCACAATGATTTCTGTCAGGGACATGTTAAATTCGAGGTACTTTGGGATTAATGGGCAGTTGGATATCTGCTTCTGGAACTGAGGAGCTAGGTGTGGGCTGAAGGTACAGATCTTGGAGTCATCAGTTGGGAGGAACTCAAATCATAGCACAGGCACTCATCCAGAGAGAACACACAGTGAGAAAAGAAGAGGGTAAAGGAGAGAATCCTGCAGGCAGACTGCCTTTTAAGGATGAGGATTCAACAAGGCTGGAGGACAATCAATCTGAGCTAGTAAGAGTCTCAGGAGAAAGCTAGCCAAAGGAGGAGTTTCAAGAAGGAATTTCCACAGATCTGGGTCCATTAGACAATTAGAAAGCTGCACATGTCATGATCACCCAGGATGCTTTTTCAGAATATACATGCTAGCCTTGCTGAATCTGTGGGGGAGGCAGAGGTGGTTTGGCATTTTCAAAGTTCCCCAAAATTCTGATAGAGCTCCTGTCTCAGCCCAGGCCTTTTAAGACTGGAAGGTAAGGACTGTGTCTTTTACAGCACATGGCAGGCATTTGGTAAATGTTTGTTTAACAGTTGCCTTTGCTCTCTTAATTTTTGGATTCTGACAGTGATAAAATCACATTTATATACTGAAGATTTAGCACTAGAATGGTTAATTAATAATTATGGTACAAACTTGAGGGGCAGTTTCAAAGGAAGACTTCTAAAAACATTTGCTCAAAGTCCGTAAGTACAGTAGTCCCCTCTTATCCAAAGTTTTGTTTTCCAAGGTTTCAGTCACCCTCTGTACAGTACAATAAGGGTTTTTTGTTTGTTCTTGTTTTTTAAAAGAGAAAAGATCTCACTCTGTCAGCCTGGCTGGAGTGCAGTGGCACGATCATAGCTCACTGCAGCCTTGAACTCCTGGACTCAAGCAATTTTCTCACCTCAGCCTTCTAAGTAGCTAGGACTATATAGTGTATGCCACCATGCCCGGCTAAATTTTTTATTTTTTGTAGAGTGGGGGTCTTGCTATGTCGCCTACGCCAGTCTCAACTCCTGGGTTCAAGCAATCCTCCTGTGTCGGCCTCCCAAAATGCTGGGATTACAGTGTGAGCCACCACACGTGGTGATATTTGTAAGATATTTTGAGAGAGAGAAAGACCACATTCATGTAACTTTTATTACATTATTTTGTTAAAATTGTTCCATTTTATTATTGTTAATCTCTTACTGCATCTAATTTATAAACTTTATCATAGGTATATATGCACAGGAAAATTCATAGTATCCACTCAGCCCTTTGTACCTGTGGGTTTTACATTCATGGATTCAACCAACTGTGGACTGAAAATACTCAGAAAAGAAAAAGGGATAGTTGCATCTGTACTGAACATGTACACTTTTTTTCTTATCATTATTCCCTAAACAATACAGTATAACAACTATTTACATATATTTACATTGTATTAGGTATCATAAGTAATCTAGCAATGATTTAAAGTATATGAGAGAATGTGCATAGGTTACATGCGAATACTATGCTGTTGTATCTAAGGGACTTGAGCATCTGTGGATTTTGGTATCCACAGGGGTCCTGGAACCAATCCCCTGCAGATAATGAGGGACTACTGCATATAGGGGGTGATTTCAGGCATCCACCGGGGGTCTTAGAACTTATCCCCTGGGTATTAGGGGGACATTTAGTCTTCCCAGATGACTACTTTGGAGGAAATAGTATTAATTTAAATGATAGGTTTGGTATATTTTTTTAACATACTCTTACCCTGTTATAATGTACACATAAATACAAACATTTTGACTTGCCTAAGAAAATAGCTTGTAGGCCCAGAAGAGGCAGAGGGATACTGTGGACAAGCACTGACCAGAAGCCTTGAAAACCTGGGCTGAAATCCATGTTAGGCCACTAAGCAAGTCACTGAATTTCGCTGGTCCTTGTTCCCTCATCTTTAATATGAAAGATTTTGTCTAGATAGTGGTTAAGGTTCCTTCCATTCTAAATTTATATGATGCTATTTTCCTGAGCCTCTTAAAAGGTTAAATCAATTAAGCTACAATTAAAGTTTAAATCAATTAAGTAAAAATTTCCTCTTCTTTATCAATCCCTACCATTTAGCTCATATTGGATTTAATCTCATTTCTTTCATTTATGTTGCATTAATGCAAATGTTTAAAACTTACATAAAATTGTTTAAGATATTTTGAAATTATCAGTTTATTACAGTTGTTTTGTTGTATGTGTTTTTTCCGTAGGTTGGACGAGCAGATCACATTGAACTGTCTTCTGGCCCTGAATTTGAAAAACCATTAGCTTCAAAAACCATTAGCATTTCTGAAGAAGGTTTGTGGAGAGTTTTGGGGACTGAGACTGAAGGCTTGCTTTGGTTGACCAAAAGAATAAGCTTTTTTTCGTTTTTTTTTTTTTTTTTTTTTTGGAGTGCCAGAACTAGGAATAGTTTTTATATGTGAGCTGAAGCCATCTGTTTCCCAATTTTTAGATTAGGATTATTTTTGTAATGTGATTGGCTCGCACCTCAAGGCGAGGTTGTTCTGAAAAGCCGATTACCTCCTCTGGCTTTTACACTGGAATGGGGCAATGTGGCCTGGATCTTAGCTTCTGTGGATTCCAAGTCATTGGCCACACACTGCTAGGGATTGCACAGAAGTTTGTGCTGAGGTTGTTGTTTCTCTGTGGTCATCAGCTGAGCTGGAATTTGAGGTTCTGGGTAAATGGCCAGGCAATGATGAAGTAGTAAGTTTTTTCATTTCTTATTGAAAGAATCAAATTAGAGTAGTTTTGTTTTTACTTTCTGTTAGATCTACAGTTATTTATACCTGTGTTCTCTTTCTCATCGTCTTATCAGCAGTTAGTCTTTTAAAAAAACAAACCAGACTTCAGTTTGTTGATTCTCTTATTTCTTAATATTCTTTTTCATTAATTTCTATTTTTTACCTTTATTATTTCTTCTGTTTTGGATGGGATAACTTGTTGGTTTTATCCTACCTTCGTTCTTTCTTATTTTCTAACATATGCAATGGAGGCTGAGCATGTTCCTACATGGACCTAGACAAAAATGTTGCTGTTTATCATCACTTGGTGGTGTTCAGATCTACATAGTTTGTAATTCGTATTATGATTTTTTTTTTAGCTCGTGAAAAAAGGTTTATACCTTCTAAATATTAAGAGGTTTGGACTATGTTTTTCTAATTGATTTCCATTTCATTGTATTATGATCAGATAATGTGAATAATGATATCAATTCTTAGATATTTGTTAAAATTGCCTTTGTGACCTAGTATATACAGTCAGCTTTTATAAATGTTTTATACTTATGTGAAGAGAATAAACATTTTCTGTTGGTTGTGTGTAGGGTGTGTATACATTTTTTTAATATATGTATGTATGTATCTCCATTTAGTCAAGCTTCTAAATTGTATTGTCTTGTCCAGATTTTCTGTGTCCTTTCTGATTCTTTTTTTTTTTTTTTTTTGAGACAGGGTCTCACTCTTTTTGCCTGGGCTAGAGTGCCGTGGTGTCAGCCTAGCTCACAGCAACCTCAAACTCCTGGGCTTAAGCAATCCTTCTGCTTCAGCCTCCTGAGTAGCTGGGACTACAGGCATGCGCCACCATGCCCGGCTAATTTTTTCTATGTATTTAGTTGTCTGATTAATTTCTTTCTATTTTTTTTTAGTAGAGACGGGGTCTCGCTCTTGCTCAGGCTGGTGTCGAACTCCTGAGCTCAAACAATCTGCCCGCCTTGGCCTCCCAGAGTGCTAGGATTACAGGCGTGAGCCACCGCGCCCGGCCCTTTCTGATTCTTAGTGTGCTTGATCTATTCATTTCTCAGAGGGTGCATTAAAAATCATCCATAATAATTATGGAATTGTTTATTTCTCCTTGTAAATCTGTTAAATGTTACTTTACATAGTTAAGGCTATAAGCTGAATATATTTCAGGATTGTAATATTTTTGTTAAATTTTATCATTTAAAAATTTATCATTTATTATTTTGTCATCATTAAGCAATAATGACCCTCTCTCCCCAGTAATACCTTTTGACTTATAGTCAATTTTGTCTAATATTAACTTTACTACCCTGTGTTCTGATAAATCTTTTTCGATACTTTTTATTTTTAAGATTTTTATCATGGAAAATTTCTAACATTTTAATGGAAGATAGAATAGTATAATTAACCTTCATGTACCCAACAAACAACTTTAATAATTATCAACTCATGGATAATCCTTTTTTGTCTATACACCCACCCACTCTTCCCACCTTTTCCTGGATTATTTTGAAGCAAAACCAGATAGCACATTACTTTATCTATAAATATTTTATATGTATCTCTAAAAGATGAAGTCCCCCTTTTTTTTAATATAGGCATAATGTCACTGCTTTAAAAAAGTCTTAATATTTTCATGTATCTAATCAGCATTCAAATGTTGCCAGTTGTCTCATTTTATAAATAGTTTTTTATTCTAGTTGGAATACGTGTAAGGTCTATGTATGGCCATTGGTTGATGGCTTATAACTGTTTTTTTAACTTCTGGGTTCCTCTATCTCTTTTTTCTCCTTGCAATTTATTTGTTGAAGAAACCAGGATGTTTGTCCTGAACAGTTTTTCAGGGTCTGGATTTTGCTGACTGAGTTTCTGTGGTGTCATTTAATATGTTCCTCTCTCCTCTGTATTTCCTGTAAATTAGACATCCCTTTACTTTCAAGCTATGTGATTATGTTATAATTATGTCCAGCATATAGCTAGATTTCATTCCTTTAAATAATTAGAAGATCTGGTTTTTTAACCATCAAGCACAATCAGTGTACATTTATTGTGTTCACTGATATATTTGTACTTATTTCTGATACCTTATTTTGTGTTTCCTATTTATCATGGTTTTTTCTTTACTTTTTGTCCTTCTTTTATTGGATTGAGTTTTCTATATTCTCTCCTCTTCCTCTATTGGTTCAGATATTAAATATTTGATTTTTAACCTTTTAGTGGCTATTCTTGAATTTTCAACATTCATAGTTGAGTTAAAATTGAAGGTGAAGCTGAGAGTGGTAGTGCACGCCTGTAGTCCCAGCTACGTGGGAGGCTGAGGCAGGAGGATCACTTGAGCCCAGGAGTTCAAGGTTACAGTGAGCTGTGGTGCCACTGCACTCTAGCCTGGGGACATAATGAGACCTTGTCTCTAAAAGTAAATTTAAGGTGAATATATCTACCTCCACAAAAATAGAAGGACTTTTGGCACTAATTTTCTCCCTCCATCTCTCTAATATTGTTTAGGTCTATCTTGTTTTTAACCCTCCTATTTAGTCTCCCTTGTTTTTTGTTTTTTTAAAGTCAATGCTTATTTAGGATTTATCAGCGTGTTCATCAGTTTCTTTACCCACAATTACTTCTCTTTTAAATTTGTAATTTAAATAATGTAAATATGTATGCAACAAATGTGTAAAACCAAAACACAAGTTTCATGCAATAGCACTTACGCCTTACTGCCTGAGATGCACTCTGAAATTTACTATTCTCTGCTATTGTTGACCACAATTGCTTGCTGGCTCGCTTGCTTGCTTTTTTTTTTTTTTTGAGACAGGGTCTCACTCTGTTGCTTAGGCTGGAGTGTAGTGGTGTCATCATAGCTCATTACAACCTCAAATCACTGAGCTCAAGCAATCATCCTGCCTCAGCCTCCCAAGCAGATGGGATTACAGGCATGCACCACCAAACCCAGCTAATTTTTCTTTTTTTTGTAGAGAAGGGGGTCTTATTCTTGCTCAGCTGGTCTTGAAATCCTGGCCTCAAGCAGTCCTCCCACCTCAACCTCCTAATGTGCTAGGATCACAGGCATGAGCCACTGCACCTGGCCCTTTAAGGATTCAGTTTCCTGCTTTCTTCCTTTATTAGTTCTTTTCTCTAAAGCCTGTTAGTGGTAAATTCTCCCAGTCTTTGAAAATAGCTTTATAGTAAGTTTCTCAAATTTTACTGTAATTCTTGGCTGATAGCTTATAGCTAAGTATAGACTTTTAGGATTATTATTATTTTCCCTCAGCATTTTAAAGATATTATTCCATTATCTACTGACATGCCCAGCTGCTGAGTGTACACTACCTATGTGCTATCAGTATAATTGCTGTTCTTTTATCTCTGGTTGCTTAAAAGAATTTCTCTTTTTAATTTATTTTGCTTTCTTGATACAGTGTGTCTAGGTGTGTCTTTTTTAAATTTATCTTCTATTGGAGTACGAATGATTCTTCAGTTTGAAGATTTAACTTTGGGAATTTTTCATCCATAATCTTTTAGAGCATTGCTTCCTCCCCATTCTTTCTTTTTGTTCTTCTAAAACCTCCAGTAGAGGAATGTTGAGGTATGTTCTCAGTCTGTTCCCTGTCTCTTTTAACCACTCCTTCATAATTTCCACCTCTTTATCTTTCTTTGGTGTACTCAGAGTAATTTCCTCAGATCTATCTTCTAGTTTGCTAATTCTCTCTTCTGCTGTATCATCTTTGCTGTTTTCACCTATTCATGATGATTTTAATTTTGGTGACATTATAATTTTAATTTTTTAATTTTTTAGATATTTTTAGTATCTAAAAGTTCTATTTATTTCCTTTTCAAATCTATTCTTTGGATGCCTTGTGCTGTTCTTTTATTGTGGTTTCTATGCTTTATCTATTTAATAATTTTAATCATGTTTTATAACTGACCCTTTCAGATTATTTTATTTCACGTGTGCACATTGTCAATTGTTGAATCTGCATACTGACTCTCCTTCATATTTGGTTGTTCCTTTGTGTAATTTTATAATTTTTTTTTATGATGGGCTTTAGTGGAGGTTCTTCTAGGTTATATATATTTGGAGTGGTTTTGCTTTTGCTTCTTGCTGTCATTAAAGTAGAAAAAAATTTGGAAGACAAATTTTAATATAAATTTCTTTGCTTGGAGTTGCCGTACCACACAGATGGTATAAATACAGACACTACACCTGCTTGTGGCAAGCCAGGGGTTTTGAATTCTCAGAGTTGACTTTTATTATTTTCTCATCGTCCAGGCAAAGAGAAAACTTCTTTGCTGTTTCTCTATGGCAGGGATTTTCTTATTTCCATTTTGTGGACAGAGCTGTCCTTTAATGCTCTAGGCCGTATGAAGGTAGCTCAGTTTCCCTCACTGCAATTTGCAGAAACCACATTTCCTGTTCCCCTATAGACTATTCTAGCATCATTGCCCACTTACTGCTCCAGCTTTGAGTTCTTTTTTCTTTTCTGGCACCAGGAGATTTCTCTGTTTAGAGGGCCTGGTTGTGTTTTAAACTTTTTTTGGTAATTTAGCATTTCTAGGTTTTTATGACAGGGCGTGGGCCTGTGCATGTATTTCAATCTTCCACGTTTAATGAAGTTGATAGTAATTTTTTTTTTTACCATGAGTGAGTTTTAATTTTAAATTTCATGTTAAATTAATTCATGTGCAGTAGAAAGCTATTAATATGTTGCGAACTTCTAATATTATGTTGCCATGTGTAAATGTTAGCAATTGTTATATCTTTTCCATGTGATTTTTTTCTCTACCATTTTCTTTTAATTATATACTCTTTGATTAGTACATTTTTTGACTCTTATGGATGAGGAAGATCAAAGTAACAAAGAGGAGACTTCAGAAGTTGAATTTTCAGTAACAGAAAATCATTCTAGTCAGAAAACCTGTGTGTTTCCTACTGCCAGTTCAGCTGTCAGCCTTTCCAGTGACCAGAATACTACTACTCCTGGTATTGCTCTTAACTTTCTTCGTTTACACATACTCTAATTTTCCATTATAATGTTACTGAACATTATTTACTGGGAATATAGTTATGAAAAGTTTGTGAAGTCATTTTGTAATATTTATTTCGGGGGAAGGAAAGGTAAAACTTGTGCCATTCACATGAACTGTGACATCGTCACCTTTATAAGATATACTGACTACAGCCGTGTATTATATCCTGTGTAACTTACTAAATTTATAGCAACTGGAATTACTATGATATTTGATTTTTACAAAAATTGAGAAATTCAAACTTTTCCAATTACAAGAACTTTGAATTTTAATTGGAAAACAAAATAATGAGTATCATATATTAAGCCTCTACCATATGCCAGACATCACTATTTTACATGCATGAGCCCTGGTTTAAGCCTGACCTCTGAGGTAGATATTATTATTATCCCCATTTTACAGTTGAGTATATTGAGACTTACAAAGGCTTAGTGCCACTTTTTGTTCCATTTCATTTGGAGGTGGCAATTAAACTGCTCTTCTTTAGTCCTAACAAATACATTTTGTCATATGAATAATAGGGCATAGGAAATACATCAGTTCAATGACTGGCAGTGGCTTGGAAATATATATATTTGTTACCTTTCAGGTATTGATGGTTAATAAAAATGACTTTTCTGAGTATTAACAATATTTTATTACCATTATTAAAGCAATATAAGCAGTAAAAATGTGCTATTTTAAAATGGCATTGCTGTTATTTAAATAAAAGAAAAGCTTTAAGAAGCTGACTTTAAATCTTGCAATCATTTTCTCTCGTTCTTTCTCTATTCCATATTTTAGTCATCAACATATGGGATAATCACTTCCACTTAACAAAGTTGTGAAGATTGAGTATCATACATAAAGCATCTAGCTGAGGATGTTTGGTTCCTGTAGCTTCTCGGTCACCGGTAGCTTTCCTCTTTCCTCCACTGGGGGAGGACTGACAAATGAAGTTAAACAGGACTTGGCAGTCTAGGTCGTAGAGGGTTCCAGTTGCATCTGAGAAGCTTAGACTCTATTTCATACTTGGGAATCATTAGAGAATTCTGATCAGAGAGATAAAATGAGGAGGTTTTGAGGAAGACTAGAATGGAGGTATAGGCCAGTTAGTAAGCTACTGAATTAATCTGACCTGTGAAATAATGAGAGTCTGGGTAGTGTTGTGGAAAAGGAAAAGAAGAAAGAGACATTCTGAATAAGTAACCAATGGTACTCAGTGACTAAGTAGATAAAAGAGGAGAAGAGTGAGAAAATGAATGGTGGTTTAGTGTTTCCAGAGTATAGGAGCAAGGATATAACTTGGGCCAGGCACGTGGCTCATGCCCGGAGTCCCAGCACTCTTAGGAGGCTGAGGTGGGAGGATCGCTTGAGCCCCCAGGAGTTTGAGGCTGCAGTAAGCTATGATTGCACCCCTGCACTCCAGCCTAGGCAACAGAGCAAGATCCTGTCTCTCTAAAAAAAAATACTTTTACTTTTTTTTTTTAAAAAAAGAGGATATAACTAGGTCTGAGGTCAAACTTGAGAGCATTCTGAGGCCAAATGTAACAGTTTAAGGTGATCCCAGGATAGATAAGTGGCCGTGTTTAGTATGTGGTTTTAGACAAGGGAGTGGAGCATGGATGAGAGGTTAGGTTTGAAAAACCAGATGAAAGAGCCTCTCCCCCAATTATATAGTTAAGACTACAAGAGTCCATCTGTTCTTTGCAAGAAAGTGGGAAAAGGGGAAATACCAAGGAACAACCTGTGAAATGTTATTCATTTGTGAGCAAGGGAAGCCTCCTTGGTGAGTGAAATGGGTGAGCAGAGTCTGGTAAAGAGACTTTTCAAGAAAACATGAGTGGCAAACAGTTTCACGAGCCATCAGAAAGTGAAGAATAAAGGCTTTGAGTTTTAGGGACTTTCAGTGAAATATCAAGAGTAGAGAAAGCAGGTTGGGGACAGACAGGCTCAAGAAGCTGTAGGTATAGACTACATAATCAAGCATTCTGACAGTAAATGGAATTTGAACAATGAGATAATATAAGGAAAATAAAGTCAAAGATTATTTCAAGATAGGGATAAATAAAAATTATTTAATGTTTAAAGGCAGAAGAAAAGGTAGTGGGAAAAGAGAAATCAAAGGTACTGGGTTAAGGAGATGATTCATAAGGATTATACTAGCTTCTTAGGATGGAAGAAAGGAGAAGGAGAAAAGTCAATAAATGACATAACACATATAAAGATGGATAAATTCAAATGCTGTTCTTTAGTATTGAATGTATGATAATAAATTCAGGAAAAACTATATTACTATATTTTAACAACGTACAGAATTTAGATGCCCTAATGGGTATTTTCTCCAAAGATGGCATCTTGGAAGGATGTGTTGTCATTCCCTTGCTTTAATGATCAAAAATAGCTTATGTTTCCTCTTTTGCAATTGAGTTCCATTTCTTAGGACATTCTTCTGAGTATTCTTAATAGTGGCAAATAATTTATTCACTGAGGATGGGTTGAATTTTTGCTAACAGACAGAAGTTATTCAGGGGCACTTCTGGTAAATGAAGTATGTGACTAGGCTGAATGTCACTGTTTGGAATTAAAAATAAGAAATTGTGGATATCAAGGAATAAAGTTGATCCATTGTGTTTAATAAATTGTCTATGAAAGCAGTCCCAAAGGAAGAGTTCCAAAAATGGTTTGAAAATTAAATAAGGTATACTCTCCCTTTGTAACTACTTTTAAAAGTATTCATTTGGATATAGCACTTTTCTGCTCTTTGATAAAAGAAATTAGTTTCATTTCTTAGTAGTTGTACTTTTTATATCTGATGAATCTATACTTTCACCATTATTACTTTTTCTTTCAGTAGTTGAGGCTTTTCTTAACAATAACTGTATTGAGGAAGATCTTTGTCAGCGACCAAAGGCACTGAATTCTGTCATGTAAAACGGTTTATCTTTAAACATGAAATGATTTAGTTAAATTGTATTTGTTATCAAAGTGCTCTGGAGTTCTGCAAAAAAGATGTTCTCCTTTAGCAATAGTGATTGAGAAGTATTAAACTTGCATAGGTTTGACAAGGTTTGCCCAGGTTTGTAGGTACTGTGGGCATGGGTTACCAACAGCAGAACAGCTGGTTGCTTACCTCCCTTTGATGGCTGGCACTTCGGACTTTACCCTGAGAGGCCTCCATCTTTGACAGCCTCACTGACTTCCCCTGTGCAGCCCAGCCAGGACTGGAAGAGAATCCCTTCACACCTTTTTTAGGAATAGGCCAACAGGGGCTACTCAAACACTGATAGAAAGTATTCTTCTCTTTCGAAAGTATATGTTATCTTTTTCTCCTGAGCAAAAGCTCTAAGAGGTAGTATTATTACTAATACTAGTAATAGTATTATTGTTATTGCTATAATCTTAGGTTTCCCTCTTAGTTAAATTTCATTAATTGCTATTAAGAACTGACAAATTCCCAGACTCTGAGGACAAAGATAAAATCCTTGATTTGGGAGTTAATAAATAGAACAATATGTTTTCAAAAAACCAAAATTATTTCATATTAAAAATATGTGTATGTATAAGTTGTAGGGGCAGGTTTGGTTTATCTTTTATTTGGTTATCTTTTATTAGTAAAAATCTTAAGGAATTTTTTTCGAGAAGAGATGTCACAACACTTTTCCCTTAATGAATTGAATATTAATTGAATAATTGAATATTAATTCAATTATCTTTTATAGTTAAACATATAGAAGATTGACTAGAGTAAGTGGTTTGCTTTGAAGACATGTAGTTAATACTGAGCAAAGCTTAAAGATCATTCTTTGGGTCATGATCTTACAAGTAAATGGGTTCTTGGATTTAAATTAGATATTTTCCAAAATGTATTGCTTTTAGATCACCAGAAGTTTTTTGTTTGTTTTTATATAAAGTTAATTGCACTCTAGTATTCTAAACAGTGTACTAAGCAGAGTTGTACCTTCTGAAGGGTATTATACAGAATACTTGAGCTAGAAATGTAATTATCTGAAAGTGTAGACAATATTTACTACCAAATAGCATATTCAAGAGGAAGACAAATATGCTGTACATATATATCTTTAAACCAATTTGGACGTTTAAAAATATTTAATTTCTGGTTATATAATTTCTAAGTCAGGTCAGTAATCGAAAGTAAAAAAAATGACTTGAAGTTTTTATTAATAGTAATGTTTCTTTTTTAAAGGTATGAATAACAGCGATGAACTATTTGAGAGGTAAATATCTTGAGTAAATTTACAGTTTTACTTAAAATTGGGTATAAATGTGTGTTCTGGAAATTTTGTTCACACGTGTGTGAACTTTTACACTATACATCTTTTCATGGTGTAAAGGAATACAGTAAGTTCCCATTGGGAATAGGATGTTTTAAGAAATTGAAGATGATTATATCCCTTAGTGTTTAGTACAGGTAATTAAAATACAATAGGCTATATTTGCTACGTTATCTTTTACTAAATATGTATTAAATTTCAGTAGGCAGGACCTGTAGAGGTTTTCTCCTGGGCCTTATATTTGCTTTTTTAAGAAAACCTACTAAGTCATTAATTATCAGTTGTTAGGTTTTTTCACTGAGAGTTATTAGGATTACAAAAATAGAAGGAACAGGAGATATATGTTTATTATTTTGTATTCATTTATTACATGTTCATTTTTGCTTAATGTAATTAAGTTGTAGATACTGATTTATATTTCTCAAAATTACATTTACAAATGAAGTGTTTCAGAAGATCCACTCCAGATGACTGGATTGACTGATATTGCAGACATTATTGATGACCTTATAACTAAAGATGGAATTTCCAGTGAGGAACTTGGCCTAACAGAACAACAAGCTAGGAATATCTCCAGGTAATCCCATTTAAAATATTTATGGTTCAAGAATGTTCAAAATTGGCTGTATTTTGATGTGATTTTTATGGAACAAATTTGAAGCTTAAAATAATTTTTTCTGTCTAAATGCATTTTGTGATGTGTATGTATCATTCCTCCCTGTCCCCCAACAAGTGTAGTATATATCTGTATCCTGTGAGTTTTCCCAAGGTGTCTTCATTCTAAGTACAGCATACCTTTAGTCCTATCTCTTATTAGAAGTAATTAATGATGTAGTTCTTGGCACTTTACCCCAAATATTAACACTTACAATACATTTAAATAGCTTTTCCTTGGATATTAGGTTAAAATGTTTCCTTACAATCTTCCCTGTGTCAGGAACTGGTTCCCAATAGAATGAAGGCTGACTCTCCTACTGATGCTTCCCCACGATACAGACACTCATGGTTTGTTTATATAACATAGTCAGCCTTGTGAATAGCAGCTGTACTTCTTTATTTCCTAGTTCAATTCCATTTACCACCTCAGTGAAAATGCAGTGTATACTCAAACTTACAAAACTGTTAGCAGGAAATAGCATGCCGAAAAAAACCAGAAAAATACTATTTCTACTTAATTAATGGAATTTATCTGCTATATTGTATATGACTTTGTATCAAGACCATGTAAACTCTAACTTCCTAAGCTAACACATTTAGTTACCTTCAATTGTTTTTTAAGTTAATGATCATGTTATCAACAATAGTCTATTAAATGTCAAGAATTAGAGTAAAAATTAAATAAGGTTTCTGCTCTTGGAGATAGAGCCGTAAGACCAAGTTATATCAGTGCTATGCGAGCTCAGAGGAAGAGAGTCAGCCAAAGAAGGCAGCTACACTAGTTCTGGATTTGAACCATATCTCAATGGATCAATAGAATTCTTGTGGCTGATAATTGGGAGAAAAGGTGTTCTAGGCAGAGAGAAGATAATACAAAGATAATACACAAAGATGTGATTGGCAGTCAAGGACAAGGAATTAGATATGGCTAGAGTTTGTGCATTGGAAGGGGAGAGAGGTGAACTGGGAAACTCACTGAGCTCAGTCTTTCTATGAGTAGTACAGGAGTCAGCAAAGGACTTTCACTGGAAATAGGAGCCAATTAGAAGTCTTGCTTCAGTAGTCTAGACATGAGGTGAATTAGAATGGAGAGCCTGGTGCAATAGGTGTGAGGCTGTCAGGAGGTGAGAATGACAGCTTTTCCACTTGGATGACTGAGTTGATAATGATTTCTTTAGCAAGATAGAGAATGCGGTTTTAGGTATAAGGTGCCAGGAGAACATTTTTTTGGTAATATTCATTGGTACCTTAGTTTTAAGTCCTCTGAGAAGCACATAAGATTTTTTTTTTTTTTTTGAGACAGAGTCTTACTCTCTTGCCTGGGTTAGAGTGCCGTGGTTTCAGCCTAGCTCACAGCAACCCCAAACTCCTAGGTTCAAGTGATCCTCCTGTGTCAGCCTCCCAGGTAGCTGGGACTACAGGCATGCGCCACCATGCCTGGCTAATTTTTTCTATTTTTAGTCATTTGGCTAATTTCTTTCCATTTATTGTAGACACAGGGTCTCGCTCTTGCTCAGGCTGGTCTCGAATTCCTGAGCTCAAGCAATCCTCCCACCTCGGCCTCCCAGAGTACTAGGATTACAGGCGTGAGCCACCACGCCTGGCCAGCATGCAGGATTTTGACAAGCAAGAGATTTATTTGGGCCGGGCACGGTGGCTCATGCCTGTAATCCTAGCACTCTGGGAGGCCGAGGCGGGCAGATTGTTTGAGCTCAGGAGTTCGAGACCAGCCTGAGCAAGAGCGAACCCTGTCTCTACTAAAAACAGAAAGAAATTAATTGGGCAACTGAAAATATGTAGAAAAAATTAGCCAGGCATGGTGGCGCATGCCTGTAGTCCCAACTACTCGGGAGGCTGAGGCAGAAGGATTCCTTGAGCCCAGGAGTTTGAGGTTGCTGTGAGCTAGGATGATGCCACGGCACTCTAGCCCGGGCAACACAGTGAGACTCTGTCTCAAAAAAAAAAAAAAAGATTTATTTGGATAAAAGCCAAATAAATTGGAGGGGAACAGGGGAGGATGCCATACAAGGTGAGGACAGCTGTCAGACTGCAGTGCCGATATGGGTCTGATCCTGTGCTGGGAGGTCCCTGAGATCACCCCCATGTTCAGTGGTTCACTAGGAGGACTCACAGAACTTAGCATATAGTCATATTGGTGGCTAGAATTTATCACTGCAAAAAGGTTCAAAGCAATATCAGCAAAGGAAAAAGGTACATGTGGTAAATTCCAGGGGAAATCAGGCAGAAGCTCCCAAGAATCCTTTCCCAGTAGAATCACACAGGACACACTTAATTCCTGCAGCAACAAGTTGTGACAACATGTGCGAAATGTTGTCTACCAGGCAAGCTCATTAGAGACTCAGTGTACAGGATTTTAGTGGGGGTGTTCCCTGACACGTACCAAGATTCCAGACTTCCAGAAGGAAAGCAAGTATTCAGAATAAACCACATTGTTTGTATTTGTGACCCATCTTCCATGTAGGATGGTGTCTTCTTCACACACTGGATGATGCATCTGCCCCAAATCCCCGTCTTGCACCGCCAGTTTTCTCAGACCACTCCTAGTATCACTTGCATTAGTTTGGATCCTCCAAGAAGCAGAAGCCAAGATGGGATTAGATGTACAAGAGATTTATTGAGGGTAGGGGAAGTGCTTGTAAGGGGAATAAGAAAAAAAAAACAGAAGAGAGGAGAAGCATCAGACCACAATATCGGTCTGGGGCCTCTCTGTGATGGAGAGAGAGAAAGGAAGAGGGTTGGGAGACAGAGTGTGGTGCATACTTCTAAGAATATTTCAGCCAGGTCAGTATAAGACCTTAAGCCAAAATTACCCAGCGAATCACCTGTGTCTTGCAGGAGTGGGCCTACCGCAGAGTCCCTGCCATGCTTAGTCATTAACTTGGGCCAGACCATGGGAAGTATGGCAGGGGCCTAAACATGGGGCTAGATCCGGAAGGGCAGCAGTTGACGTCATCTCTATATTATAAGTTTTGAAAGTTATTGACATAGTTCAGGGAATAAATTATAGGTAAATCTAAAATGGAACCTTTAAGACATTAATATTGAGGTGGTGAGGAGAAAAGAAAGGAGACAATGTAGGAAGCTACACAGTGTTTTGAGAATTAGGAAAAGACCCAGGTAAGACAGAGTTAAAAGAAAAAGGGGAAAGAGTTTAAAGCAGCAGTCCTTAACCTTTTTGGCACCAGGGACTAGTTTCATGGAAAACAGTTTTTCCACAGACCGGGGGTGGGGTTGGTGGGGGATGGTTTCGGAAAGATCCAAGTGCATTACATTTATTGTGCAGTCAAACCTCTCTGCTAATGATGATCTGTATCTGCAGCTGCTCCCCAGCACTAGCATCACCACCTCAGCTCCACCGCAGATCATCAGGCATTAGATTCTCGTAAGGAGCGGGCAACCCAGATCCCTCACAGGCAGTTTAGAGTAGGGTTCGTGCTCCTGTGAGAATCTATTTATGTTGCTGATCTGACAGGAGGCGGAGCTTATGTGGTGATGGGAGTGATGGGGAGTGGCTGTAAATGCAGAGGAAGCTTCACTTGCTTGCCCGCTGCTCACCTCCTGCTGTGCAGCCCGGCTCCTAACAGGCCACGGACAGTCCGTGGCCTGGGGGTTGGCGACTGTAGGTTTAAAGCAAATGTTATAAAGAAGTTTTTGGTGAACTTTGAGACCATTGTCAGTGGATTTCAAGGACAGATTGGGGTGAGTTGACTAGAGATCATAAGTGTGTACTACTTTTCAAGATGGGGCAAAATCTTTCCAAATGAATAGTATTTAGTCATGATATTTCTTACCTGCATAACAAATTTAAAGGCAAATGATGCCTTGCTTGTTAAATTTCCCAGAATTCAGCATTCTTCTAGCAGACATCCACAAAGAACTGAGAAGGAGAGAAGAGAGATTCAAGTCTGGATGAAAAGAAAACAAAAAGAAAGAATGGCAGAGTATCTAAAGCAGCTGGCAGAAAAGAGAGGGCAAGAACATAATCCTTTCTGCCCTAGAAGCAATCCAGTAAGTCTGCAGTATCAAGGATGATGGAATTATCACAGAATACATGTAGTTTTTTCCTGGCAAATATTTGAGAAAAGGATTAACATATTAGGTTATTCAATACGAAATGTCTGATTTTGAATCAAAAGTGTAGTTTATTATATCTCAAACAAGAAGCAGTACAGTTAATCAAGTATGAGCCTAAACTATGGACACAGATTTGCCATCCTAACAGTAGCTTGTTTATGCCATCAGCAAAGAAGCCTGGAGAGCAAGTGGTGATAAAATCACGAAAAGTGTTTTCCATAGCCTGTTGAGAATTGAATATTTTTCCTTTCAAGAAGTGGTCCAAAGCCTGCAAGAAGTGGTAATCAGTTGGTGCAAGGTCTGGTGAATATGGTGAATGACAGAGAGTTTCCAAGGCCAGTCTCTGTAGTTTGAGCAGTGTTTTTTTGTTTATTTTTTTTGCAACATGTGGTCTTGCAAGAGGATTGGCCTGTCTTTATTGTGCAGTCTCAGCTGCTTAATCTCAAGCATCCTTATCATTTCATCCAATTGTTTGCAGTAGGCATCCACTGTAATCGACTGACCACAGGTTTCATCACTCTGTAGTGGAGAATACCAGTGCTGGACCACCAGACCCCATTAGCTTTTTTTGATGAATATTTGGTTTTGGACTGTGTTTTGGCACTTCATCTTTATCTAACCATTGTGCCAAATGCTTGCAATTGTCATAGAAGAATCCATTTTTCATCATATGTAACAATACAGTGTAGAAATGGTATGCCTTCATGTCATAACAGCAAAGAAAGGCAAGCTTTGAGACAATTTCTCTTCTGACAGTCATTTAAATCATAAGGTACCCATCTATCCAGCTTCTTTACCTTGCTGATTTGTTGCAGTTGTCCAATATTGTTGGAATAGTAACATGAAACCTTTCTGCTAATTCATGCAGAGGTTGAGATAGATTCACTTCTATTACAGCTTTCAGCTCATCATTATCCACCTTGGCCCCAGGTTGCCCACATGGCTCATTTTCAAGATTAAAATCACCAGAATGGAACTTCTGGAACCATCCACATACTATGTGTTCATTAGCCACATCCTTCCCAGACACTTCACTGATATCTTGAGCTGTCTGTGCAGCACTGGTTCCACAATGGAACTCGTATTCAAAAATAACACGAATTTTTGACTTATCCATGGTTTCACAAAAGTTGGTCTAAAAAAAAATTGAAAGATAATCACAAGCCAAAAACCATGGGTTTGAAATAATGAGGATGTACCTTCACAATAAAAATAAAACAAGAAATGTTGAAGTGAAAATGTCAGAGATAGCAACTGTCAAACTTAGCACTTGTGGAAATCCGACATTTCATACTTAATGACCTAATAATTTGGATGTGTTTCTTATTTGGCAGATAGAAAAGTCATCATTTTAAGTCAGGAAAAGTTAAGAAATTACCGTAAAATGTATTCAGGATATTGTGCTTGGTTGATGAGAATTGAACCATGTTTTCTTGAACTATCATAAATATTTTTTTCTCCCCCAGGCTAATTATGGCTCTGGCCTTTTAAGAAACTGAGGAGGCTGAGTGACTGGGTGACCAATTGGAATTGTTCCTTTGATTTTAAGAGTCAGTGGCAGTTGAAATAACTATATTAAAGCCATTTTTAAAACTCAGTTTTCTATCCATAAGTTTACAATGAATACAGAAAAAAAAACCAAAACTATGGTCCAATCGTGTACCAACAGAACAGTGGCACTTCTGTCTGTGTGTAATTTTGGTTTTTTTAACTGCGTTTTAAACTGTCAGCATGTATTTACTTACCCGTGAAAATGGACATCACCATGGCTAGGTCAGGAGCAGTTTTCTTCAAACAGTGAAACAAAGCAGTCTTACTTTGATAGTCATAATACTATGAAAATACATTTGGATTACAGTTCATCTCTTACTTAATCAGAAGTAAAATAAAATGTTAATATAATAGCAGTTCATTTTTCAGCATCATTAGGAGAACAAATTCTGTAAGTGAATTTTCCAGATAAGGCTGTCCCATTTAAACACCAGGTAGTACAAATGTAGGTGAACTATTATTTAAAGTGTGTAATTTACTTACATGCCTCTGAAAAGAGCATACTGGTGTTAATATAGCATTTTCTTGATAGCCGTGGAGACATGGTAATGACCCTCAGGGATACTGAGGTATGTGACTAGAATCTTAAAGTGCACGTGTGTGTGTGCGTGTGTGTGTGTGTGTTCCCCCTCCTGTGAAGAATGGGTTCAAACATCGCCTTCCCTGTCAAGAACATAAATACCCAAGATGGTTATCCTGTATCCAGATTTAGAATAAATTAACTCTGAGGGCGTAAGGCATAAGGACTCCTTAGTTCATAGACTTTGTGACATCTCATTCAAGATTGCAAACACTTGTTTATTTTTAACATCGATTTGGGTAAAGAGATGGGATTAGTGACTGGTTAATGTAATTAAAAATTTCATTCGCATTTCTGTCATAAATCAACAAGAGCTTTAACTTGTTACTGCTTCTCTATAGGATCTTGAGAAAGTAAATTTACTTCTGTGTGCCAATTTTTATATATATAATTGTGTATGAAAAGATTTAATCTCACATGTAACTCATGACAATAATTCTTAATGTTTTGGGATAAGATGTGTGTGTCATTTGTTGTTTGCCTTCTGGGGCATGAATTTTGAAGAGTTTACAAGTCACAATGAACTCACAGCAGTAGGTTTTGGGTGAACATTTTAAAACATCAGAATGATGATTGTAAATGCCGATGACTCATTTCTGCTTTATTAACAAAGCTCTTGGTGAGATTAATCACAAAATTGAGTACAGAATATAGGTGTTTTCATCCCTAACGTGTTCCTGTTTTCCATTTTAAGTGAAGTTAATAAGGTTCTCCCCTTTGAGAAAATATATTAATTCAACTAGTAAAATACAGGGCATCCCAAAAGTCGCCATACATAGGGAAAATGGGAAAATGTAGCTAAATGTACTTTTATTTACAAAATATTCATTCATTACAAGATTTTACAAAATTTTTCCTTTGTATGGAGACTTTTGGGACACTTTAGATTTTGCATTCCATTTATTAAATTGGATTTTACTTTAATTGTATGATGCTTAATTTAACATATTCATATTTTGTGCTACGGTGGAAAGCTTCATCAAATATGACAGTATTCTGTACTGCTTTCTATAATAGAATTATGTCTAATGGTTTAATTATTTGTATTGAACAATAATAAATTAATTGAGTATTTCTTTTGCAGTTTTACATGACTTCAAGGGAAATCAGACTGAGACAAAAGAGGAAGCATGAAAAAGACAGGTGAGTTTGGTAGCTATACCCTGAGCAGTCTCACTAGCTTGCTTATCCTAGGCATAGATAAAGCCTTAGAAATTCTGTTTTTCACAATAGCCTCTTTTTTGTTGATAAACAGAAAATTATGGGAGATATCACTGAAAGGGAAATAATGAGACTCACTAGCATTTTAGGAATTGGCTTTCAAATATTATTTGTTTCATTCAATTTTTATGATTTTTATTTCTGCTATTCTCCTCCCTTTCCTAACCCAGATATATACGTGCATTTGGGAACTACTCCAAAGGCTAGAACTACAAATACCTTTAATAATACTGCCTAATTGTTGTCAGAAATCTGATGAACAGAAAGATTTGAACAGCATTGAAAAAAGCAAATTCTAGGTGGTCTTGAAACACTATGTTCCCGCTAGATATATAAACTAAAAGTGACTCTTTTAGTAAATAATGTTTAATTCTTTGTCTAAAGATTGCTGCTCTCTGAAAACTTTAGTCGTCGAATCTCGCAAGCATATGGTCTGATGAATGAGCTGTTGTCTGAATCAGTACAACTACCGAAACCATTGCCTAACAAACCCGGCACTACTCAACCGTCCAGATGGCAACGCTGCCCTTCTCCGAGAGGGTAAGGCAAGGGTTGGCATATCATTTGGCCAAATCACATCAGGCCTAATAAGAAGGAACGTAGCACTTTTCTGACCCAAGTTCAGTGTATTTGCATCTACCCTGCTTAGAGTTATGATGATAAAGTGAAGAAAAAATAGCCCCGTAATTAGGTCTGTATATGTTGATAGAATCACCAAGGAAAAAGGCAAAAATAATACTAAATCTCTAACCAAGCTAGCAAAGCACTTCAGTATACCTGAAATATGAAATTTCTTAATATCTGTTGAGTCCTGTTTCCTTTGCCTTAGTGTTTGGTTAATATTTGCTTCTGGAATTTGCCTTGTAACTGTTCTCCTTGTTTCTCCACTTGGCATAGTCACTCTTGCAGAAACAACCAGTCCCCATCATTTCTCCTTCTGCTACCCCTCCCCTGCCCAGTTATGCTCATTGTAGATGTTATTATGTATTTCACCTCTTCACCTGAAGAGGACTTGGATATGAGTTCATTAGGCAGGAATTAATGAAACAGAATGCCAAAGAAATGTGCCCAAGAATAAAATTTCTTATATATGGCAAACAAACATGCAAAATTGTATCTGTTGTTAATCCATAAGGTGAACATGAGTTGGCAGTAGAGTGTTGTTAAAAATCACCACCTTTGACAAAATAAGTGATCAGAATTATAAGCATATAATTTCAGAGTCTGGAGGAAATATTACCAACACAAACTAAGAAGTAATCACATTACTTGTATGTGTAGTTTTGAGTTTACTTAAAATACCAGAGATTCCCCTTAAGTCTTTTCTAGAACAAAGCAGGGGATTAAATACATAAATGACTGACAAATACATGGATAATTTAAAATGGGTAGAGAGATAACCACAAACAATCTCTGTGGAAAAAAATGAGATTTGAGGTATGAAATAGAATAATTTATTGAGGATTATTATACATTAAATGTATCACTGAAGTACAGAATAAGCACCGTCAAGTGAACGTATTAATCTGGGCTATTTTTTTATTTCAATAGATTAAATGTTTTTTGTTACATGGATAAATTGTATCATGTTGAAGTCAGGGCTTTTAGTGTTCCCATCAAGAGAATGGTGTACATTGTACCTGATAGGTAAATATTTATCCCTCACCCCCCTCCTTAGTTTCCAGTGTCCATTACACCACTTTATAACTGTGCATTCCCATCATTTAGTTCCCACTTATAAGTGAGAACATATGGTGTTTGCTTTTCCATTCCTGGGGTACTTATTTAGGATAATGGTCTCCAGTTCTGTCCACGTTGCTACAAAAGATATTATTTCATTCCTTTCTATGGCTGAGTAGTACTCCATGCGTGTGTGTATATGTGTGTTTGTATGTATATGTAAGTACACACACACACACACACACACACGCTACATTTTTCTTATCCACTCATCCATTGATGGGCACTTAGGTTGATTCCCTGTCTTTGCTATTGTGAATTTTGCTGCAATAAACATACGGATGCAAGCGTCTGTTATGTAAAATGACTTCATTTCCTTTGGGTAGATGCCTGGTAGTGGGATTGCTGGATCGAATGGTAGATCTGCTTTTAGTCTTTGAGGCATCTCTATTCCGTTTTCCACAGAGGTTGTAATAATTTACAGTTCCACCAACAGTGTTTAAGGGTTCTTTTTTTCACCACATCCACACCAACATGTGTTATTTTCTGATTTTTTAATAATGGCCATTCTAACTGGGGTAAAGTGGTATCAAATTGTGGATGGACTTTTTTTTTTTTTAAGAGACAGGGTCTCATTATGTTGCCCAGGCTGGAGTACAGTGGCTATTCTCAGGTGCAATCATAGCACACTACAGCCTCAGACTCCTGGGAACAAGCAATCCTCCCACCTCAGCCTCCCCAGTAGCTGGGACTACAGGTGTACACTGCTAAGCCCAGCTTAATTTGAGCTTTTTAAAATATTAAAGTGTATCCCTGATACGAAATTCTAAGGATATAATAATTTATGTAATTTTTATTTTAGAGAGAATCAACATGGTCACAACTGTCCATTAAATCGACCTAAAAAAGTCAGATATATATCCAAACCAAGTTGTACCCATAAGGGAAAACCTTTTGGGCAACCTCAAGGCTCACCTTGGTCATGTGGTAAGATTTAAAGCTTTTTATCTTGTGTGATTTGCACCTATTCCTTCTTCAAAATTGTGTTTTTGTTAGTAAAAGCTATAAATCTTAGTAAAAAAGGAATTCTTATTTCAACAGAACATAAGGGGTTGATAAAGACTTGGCTGTACTGGGATTTTGTGTTGCTGTGAAATAAAAAGGCCCTAGGAATTTTTTTAACCTAATGGCCTTTAGAATTTGAAGTCAGTGAATTAGATACAACTTATTCAGGAGTCTGTTTCTTTTTTATGTCTGGCTAAAGATGTAGATATTTGTACAAATCAAGTTCTGATAAATCGCAGAATGGATATATCACAGAAGAGGAAAGCTGAGAAGCTCAGATTGAAATAATATCATGTTTTAAACCTTTAAACATTCTTTTCCACATTCGAAGATATATTTATTTATTGCTAGCCTTTCTTTAGTTAATTTTGCTATATTTGGGTTTTGATTACTAAAGTAAAATATAGTTATTTATAAAATGATTATAAATTAAAAATGTATAATAATAGCTGACATATAAATGCATGCAGTGAAAAATGTCTAACAATAACTAACTTATGTGCCAGATGCTGTTTAAGCTCTTTAATTACAACCTTTGGGAGATAGGTGCTATTATGTTCCCATTTTAAAGATGAGGAAACCAAGGCAGAGAAAGCTTAAATAACTGCCTAAGATCAGATAGCTAGGAAGTGGTAAAGCCAGTATTTAATCCCAGGGTGGATTACTTAGAACCAACACTTGAGTATGCTGACGCAATTTAGAAAATTGAGAATTCCAGAAATTCTAGTCCTTTAGATAAAACCCAAGTTTGGTTAACTCTTGGTGTTTGATTACAAAAGCAAATACTGCTCTTTTTAAATTAAAATTTCAAAAGAGTAAACCATGCTTTCTTTTGTTTTTTAAATTTTATTTTATACCTGATATATTTGCCAAAATTAAATTAAAGAATATCTAAATTTGCCAAGGTTTTAAAAACCTGAACCATGGTTTCTTAATATCTGATGAAAAAGGCTTGGATTATATGAAAATATGCCTTTCTCTTGTATCTGTCCAATTTCAGGCCTTTATTTTTACGTTGCACTTTGACTACTTTGACTGTTGTAGCCACAGTCCATCCTTCTCGTCTCACCTGCCTATGCTGGATTAGACTTGATGAGTTTTTCCTGCTACTGTTTGGCTCAGAAGCCCTCAGTAACTCTCACACCCACTCAGATACATTTAGACCTTCCACCAGGCCTTCAGGGCATCCTCCGCGTGTTCCCCTTCTGCCTCTGAGCCTGCCTTCCCCATATAATCTGTGCCTCGAAACAGCTTGCTTTCCACCTACATGCCATGCTTTTGTGCTCCCATTCCTCAGTTGAAATTCTCCCTTATATTTTGAAAGTCTCACTTCTGTGTCTTTGTAGACATCCCTAATCTTAATTCTTTAGTTCTTCCAACCTGATATGTAATCAGTTTTAAATTCTACATTCTCATTTCTAAATTGAGGGTAATACCTAACGTGCTTGGTTGCTGTGAATATTATAGATAAATGGTGGCTAAAGCGGTTATTGGTTTGTCTTTGAACCCTTAACCACGTTTATGCCCTTCTTTCAAGCTTCAGCTCTACAACAACAGGTCTTATGTTGTAATGACTCATATTCTTTTTGCCCTATACTAGATTAAATTCTTTGGGCATAGCGACATTCTCTTACTAATTTTTGTGTTACTTCTCACATTGAACAAATGAGAAACACTTGAATAATTTGATTTTATTTAACTGTTTTGCCTAAAAACAGCTATTTGTAGACATTTTTCAAGGATATTAATGTGTGGATATTAGAGTATTCATACCATATCAGAGAACAATACCATATACCTGGCTTTATAGCTAAGCTGTCACTTAGCTTCCCTAGACCTTTAAGGCATAGATAAAAGAGGCAACTTAAGCGATTTATGGATACACCAACTTCTCTGCGTGCCTCAGTAGTGCAGGCTCTGGCTTCCCTGGTTCTTGTGGCCTCTACATGCCCAGAACCCAAACATTCACCTACATTTGAAAGTTTGGCCCCCCCAGTACTGGGGGGAAATAGGGGAAAAACTCAGACTGATCCCAGGCCTTTTCCCCGTCAAGGAGATGGATAACCTGAACTCACATAGGACAAGTTCAGTCTTTGTACACATGGGGACGTGAGGCTCCATCAAGATTTTAAAATTCTCTGACATTCATTTGTAAAAGAA